>DF242031.1:0-65508 GCA_000507305.1 Breviolum minutum Mf 1.05b.01 | reverse complement strand
ACAACAACAACAACAACAACAACAACAACAGCAACAGCAACAGCAACAGCAACAACAACAACAACAACAGCAACAGCAACAGCAACAACAGCAACAACAACAACAACAAAAAAAACACAACCTTAACCACCAAAGAAAACACATAACCAGGAACACAAAGAACCAGGGTTAAAAGACTATAAGTCTGTGAATGGTCAATTCTGATTCATGGACTAATACTTATTATCAAAGGATTTTTTTTTTCCAACTGCCAACCCCCAGGGCTCCTGTCGAGCATAGACTGCCCGTGTCGTGCCCTCAGTGTTTTCACTGATGGTGCTGCTGGCGGTTGGCTGTACGCCTTGAAGCTGTGCCATGGCGCAAATGCTGTTGGATGGCACGTTCACCGGACCGAAAAAGCACAAATGGATGGTGAGAATTGGACCTATGTTTGAAAAATTGCTGTGAAATGTTTGCACTGTTTTTTGGATGAGTTCTCCTGAAAAGTCATGAAAAAAATCTCTAAAAACTTGAAGAATATGCAAAGTGACATGACTTGAAAAATGTCTTTCCAGTCCCTCAAGCTGCGTAAGACTGGTTACATGCAAGGTCTGCAACACGCAGTGCTAATTGTAACAGGCAGCTTATTGTACCTAGAGGAAATGGCCAGTACAACCCCGGAAGTTTAACAGTTCGCCCCTGAAAAATGATGCTTCAAAAAGCCTACGGCCTACTTGCGACATGGGAGTATCTCAAACTTGCAAAGGTGAAAAGGTTTTACTCACCACAACAGTACCAGGGATCACCACAACAACGTTGGAAACCCAAACACGGGCTGTGATCACGGTTCAAGGATTTCCTAGGAATCATTGGGTCCTCATCCTCATCATACATTGGCTGCAGCATTGGCAATCCGTGGGTGCCCCGAAAATGGCATAAAAATCCACATCATGACACCCCCAATAACAAGGAGGACAAGTGAAGAACCCCAGGTTGTATGCTCTTAAGTCATGAACCATTGACAGCTTTTTTTCGGTCACGCTGAAACACTCAACAGCATCATGGGAGCACATCACACGACTTGGAACATATTTCAATTCATCTCTCCAGCTTTATCTATGCACACATTATCAGCTTGGGTTTGCATTCAAGAATTTCGACATATTTCACCCCAAAAGGTCACTAACATCCTCTTATGAAAGGTTACTTCAGTTGCTTCAGCATGAACTTGAGACTGTGTGTTTTCGCAAAAGGTCGTAGGGAATGTATGATCAAATCTCACACTTGCTTTGCCCAAACTAGTGTTGCTAAGGGGCAACTACTGAATTATGTCGGACGAGTCGAGCGTTTCTCAGAGAAACTTCCCTATGCAGTAGTGAACGCAGTGCCCTGACTCTCATAAGATCATCTCCCAAACTATAACTGAAACATGTTCAAAACCAACTCAAGGCTCAATTTTTGATTGTTGTCATTTCCAACCATGCCATTTCTCCGCACCTGATGTTTCTCAATGGCTTCACACACGTCGCTGACCAACATGGGCAACTCTTGATCTGGGTAGCAAACGTTCAATTTAATGAGTCAACAAGAAGATCCCTACATGGGGGGAGTTTCCCACTGCCGACCTTGAAAAAGAGAGAATCCTCAAAAAAGTCAACAAAAATGGGTATATAAATCCTAAGATATATGTATATAAATATATATACATTCATAGAGAGAGATCCTTATAAATTATAAATCCTTATGATGGGTATATAAACCCCCCAGAATTATGGTTGATAACCCTATGGGAATACTGGGACTGCCATAAACCCCTTGAAAGGTCGACCAAGGGTTTCAGTTTGACCTAGACTGGAACTACAAAATATGGTTACCTCGGTAGAAACATAGCTATTCACTACAGCACATCATGCGGTGAAACTATCAATCAGAATGCTTGAGTCAGTCGATGCCTTCAACAATCGAGTTGGATTCTTTCAAACAAAAACAACAAAACGGACGTTGCACTGATCCGTTCATTGCTCCCGATAGGGTTACAAAAAGGTCCAACCCCGATTAATCTAGCTCCCCTCAAAGTTACCTACAATTGTAGTCTTACTTGACTAACCCGATGCAAAATCTAAGAAATCCCTGTATGACTCCCAATTTCACAAGCTATTTTCCACTGCTGAGATTGGATCCCACCGCAGTATCCCCAGTCAGATTGAGAATCCGCACTCGGGTAGGGCAATGTACTGCGCTCACCAAATGGGCTGATGGCCAGCAAGGAATACTCCTCCAAGCTTGCGCGGTGGTTGGTTGAAAGTACAGGTGACAAGATCTCCAAACACCAGGCATTGCCACCTAGAACATGTAAGGGACCCCTCGTTGGTTTCAAGACATGCAGTACAGTAATGATTCATAATGATTCTGATTCATGCTTGACGGGGCAGGTGAACGACAAAGAGAGAGACAAATCTCATTTATAAAACAAGAATTTGCCGTGAGAAAATCTATGGATGATTTGTCAATGATTTGCGGTCGGCGAAGTGGCTTGACTACCCTCTTGCCCATAGGATCCATGTATGGTATATCAGGTATATCTACCTACGTTTACCATAAAAGTCAACCAAATGTAGGCAAATATACCATGCATGGATCCTACGGGTTGCTACACACTCAAGGTTTATTCTAAACAAATCTAAACAACTTTTCCTTGTAATTGAGCTGCACCACAAGCAGATCGGAAATGGCAATCCCATCCAACTGTTCAAACTTTGAAGGGTTTTCAAAAGAAACGATAAGTTCATCAGGCAAAAAGTATGTATATAATCTATATGACAAATCCATGAACATCTTTCCAAAAAGTACTGACATGAAAATTATGAATCAATCTTTAATAACTTTTTCCCTCACCCTGAAGTAATACCATTTCTTGGAGGATTGCCAGATTATCCCCCCCAAAAAATCCCTGAGATCTGAAATGTTTTTTTTAACGCATGCCTTTTCAAAGACCCAAAAAAAAACCCATTCCACGGGATCCACGAAGGCACCTTGATAATTTCCCACTTGTCATCCATAAAGCCACCTTCAACCTGAAAATCCAATGCTTCAAAACAACCAAAAACCATAGGATCCATAGGACGAACGGCATATTTACCTATACAGTCTATACCTGAAAAGTTGATTTTTGTGGTAAATGTAGGTAAATATGCCATACATGGATGGTATGGGAATGGAAATTTGCTAAACTTTCGCAAGTGTTCTTGAAAGTGAATATGTCTTTTTCCGGCATTCTGATTTTGAAAAATGGACAAAATATGGCAAAATGGGGCCATACAATGATGCCGTGAATGTGATCCTTTTCTCATAGCTTCAGTGGGTGATTTTTAAGTGAACCAGCCCTTCATTTTGCAGTTTTTTTTTTGAACATCTATATACTACCGGATCTTGTTGTTTGAAAATTGTGAGGCTCCCAAATAGCCCTTCAGCTACCCCTTTTTTGGGGATCATCCCAATAGCTCGGTCAAATATGACTGCTTTGCTATGGTTTTATTTTCCCTGCAATACCATCTGCTCATGTGAAGGATCTCAAAGGCTTCCAGTAGTTGGGGGGATTTTGCAACCGAATCTCGGCTGGAAAGGGGATCATTTTATATCATTTTGGCATCCTGCTCGTTTTTTTTTGAGGCTCCCACGGTTTTCCCAGCTACTACCAGGTTTAACCACTGGAACCACAATCCATGTTACTGTGTATACATTTTTTGGATGGTTTGAACTAGCCGTTGGGGCCTCCCTCTTTCTGTGAGCAAGAAGGAAATGATATTATATGATTTAAAATATGAATGTCAAATTTCACACTAGCGGCGAGACTATCTTGACCAAGAACCCTGTCAAACGTATCAAGCCTTAAGAATTCTGGCCACGTCAAGCGAAAAACACGAGTTCGGTGAAGGAAAATCATTTTCCGAAAAACCAGTCTCCCCAAATAGCAACCTCAATGACCTAAAAAAAACAACAACCACCAATATCTCAAACAAATCACTTTTCAAAAATCAACATGGCAACAACAAAACAGACTCCAAGCGCCCGAGCTCCAATAGCCATCTTGGTAGGTTCTGGTGCAGCATCTGGCCAACCAAAGGATAAGTGTATCTCAAACGAAAACACAACCATTTGGTTAGGTTCAATGTATCTATACAACATGATAGGACAAATTAACCTGGATCCTTAGCAAATTTTTGAGATCAAAAATTGGCTTGTTTTTGGGTGTTCTATGTTTTGGTTGCGTTTTCTTGAAGGACAAAGACTCGCAACTGACATTGACAAGACCATGCAAAGGCTGATGCTAAGCTGCTAGACCCTACAAACCCATGCCCAGCAAAGGTATATTCGGGGACAACAAACATCCAGAACGGAAAAACATGAAACCACATTAGCGTTGACAATTAATACCCCATAGGATCCATGTATGGTATATCTACCCACATTTGGCCGATATTTATAGTAAACCATTGTTGGTGAATTAAATCAGTCCCATGGATCCTATGGGAATATCATGAGGAACAGGAAGACCATCCGAGCTCCAAAGAATGGTCCATTCCCTACCGTTGAGTTGATGGTTTACCACATATTTCCAAGATCATTCCCACAAAACAACTCTCAATTCACAAATTCCCGTGGCAAAATCCCAACAACTCGAATCGGGTTTGGTTGATTAGATTCATTTCATTGTTCTTAGAATAGAAATCAAGATGGAACATGAAATGTTTTCCTTGCAAGGCTCAGTATACTATGTATACTGCAGTTTTCCTTTACAAGTATCATATGGTATCATCTTCCACTGAACCACTTTACAAGGAGGAAAAATGCCGAAAAATTTGGTGTTTTTTTTCCGGGGGCCTGTGGGTTTGACCTTCTCCTCTCTGCGAAACTTCTGCACGAGGTACAAACCGCCTGGTTTGACCAACGCGGTTCGTGGCGGGGATGAAGTAAAAATATGTAAAAATTGCTGGAATGCTGCCACAATGGAAGAAAAAAACGAAAAAACATTTGAATCAACAAAAAAACATTTCTTCACAAAATTTTTGGGGTCCAAGGTGCTTCAAAGTATATGATGCAACTTCTTGGCCCATTGTGATCGTCGAAAGATGGAAACGGAAGGGCAAACGGCACTGGAATACTGTTCCAATCGTGTAGTTTTCCCTGCTAATCCAATTAGGTTTTCATATCCATCAAGTGGTTTATCCCCCAAGTTTCAACAATAACTTTCAATATGAACTTGACTGGTTCCACAAAATACCAACTCATAGCAATGAACAAGTCACTACGATGCAAACCGGCTTCTAGCAACGCAAAGTCCCCCCACAACCTTTTGCCCCGTAAAGGGATTTTCGAGATTTCACGATATTTAACGGAGAACCATCATTGGTGAATCCAACCACCGAACTTTTTTTGTTGACTGACTATGCGGTTTTTTCACATTCAAAAATATATTTCTGACATGTTGAACTTCCCCCCGATCCCAACGGTCCATCACCCGCTTGCCTTTTCCACCCGAGCGCTGCAGATCCAAATCGATCATGTCTGCAATGGGTTTGTGCATCGATAAATTCCACTGGGAACATGTTGTTTCTTGGTTCCCGGTGTCCGAATTAAAAGAAACCTTGTTGCAAATGTTCCAAAAACACCAGGTGGGAAATTGAAAGTTTTGATCATTTTCAAAGTCAATATTCAACAGCATGGCCGTGGAAATTTTACTGAACGTGTGTATCTCGATGATGGGTGAAAAAATATTTTTTGCAAAAACGTTAGAGATGCAAATGCCCAAAAATTACAATACATCTACAAAAAAAAATGCACATGTTGCATTTCCTGTTTGTTCACGAGATCCCTTCAAAAATCCTTGAAACAACAACCTATCAAGGTGTGGCTCAAACTCAGGATTCTTCACGCTATAAGGCCAACATTTCAACATGGTTTGGACAAGTTGCGCATGTCTTGGGGATAAAAAAGAAGAACTTTGAAACTAAGGGGCCAGCCGGGCTCTTTCCAACCCTCCCAAAAAGGACCCCCCCCTCAAAAAATATGAGTGTGGTCTCTGAAAAACCTGGCCCCCCCAACCATAGATACACCACCTCCAAACAATAAGCCAGCGAATTTCCGGCGTACCCTCTTTGTTCAAAAAAAAACGCGCGCATCTTAAGCATCCTCGCCGAAACTTGACATGGAAGCTGACAATGACTACTTTCAAAAGGTTGCTTCCATGTGAAATTCTGAGGGCAAATCGGCTAGCAGCAAAGCCAGAAGCAAAAGGCTTAGAAAAAACCGCTGCCGAATTATATAACGGCGCCCGCTGAGTTGGCGGTGAAGGTTTGTTGGTTTACCATGCCCGGAAGCGACATCAGCGTTGACCACCAAGCAACCTTTGGGTAATGTATTTCCACATATACTTATATACTTTTGCGATGTTTTTTCCGTAAATTGAAGGCAGTGGTGCACACCAATGGCTGTCGTGGCGCCATTCAATGCTTTGCTTGCGTAAAAGCGCGCAGAGTAGAAATTGTTCCAACTCGACGGAAACGTGGCCTTTTAAGATCTCAGCTAAATGAATCCTGGAAAATCAAGCGTAACTCATGAAAACAAGCAACCCCATGGAAAACTGGTACATGACTGGCTGGGTACCCATAGTCATCTTGATAGACTTCAAAAACTTCCCAAGCATGCTGGTATATGTATATCAGGTCTTGCAACTGTGCGTGGTGTCTAGAGTTGTAATTTTAGATGCCGATCTTTGGTTAGGATTTCTATGGAATTAGTTCAGAAGATGCTGCATGGCCAAACTAGTCATGTTTCTTGCAAGGCAAGGAACAGTCGTTGACAAACAATGCATATATCAAAATCTGTATATTCTAATCAATCCTTTACAAGGGCATACTGTCCACATGTTTGGAGATTCTTTAAACATAAAAAACACATTATACAAATGTTCTTTTTGGAATGTTTCAAACCAATGATGCTGAAAGGCTGCTCACAACCCCTGTCAATATAAAACAACAAGTTTTCACATGTGAACTTACAAGCCTTGACATGTATCCTCACTCCTGTCGTTTCATAAGGGATATTGAGGATACTGTATATATATATGACATCCACAGCTCACTGCTTTAGCTCGGTCCGCTCCTTTTTTCATGCATGGGGAACGTCCAGAGGTTTATGTGTGCTCAGCGTGTTGCTGAGTACTTTGCTTGCAAGAAACTTTCGGCTGCAACGCCCGGATGCAACGAAATCACTAAATGATGCTTGCTTTTTGTTGTCACAACCAAGTAAACATGCAGCTGCTAAAATCCACAGGCGGTGGTGGGGTGGATGGAGGACCGGTTTGAACCTCCAGCCGCAGTGGAGACATCCCAAGATGACATCCACAGCTCACTGCTTTAGCTCGGTCCGCTCCTTTTTTCATGCATGGGGAACGTCCAGAGGTTTATGTGTGCTCAGCGTGTTGCTGAGTACTTTGCTTGCAAGAAACTTTCGGCTGCAACGCCCGGATGCAACGAAATCACTAAATGATGCTTGCTTTTTGTTGTCACAACCAAGTAAACATGCAGCTGCTAAAATCCAAATCCCGCCCAAGGTGGTGGTGGGGTGGTAGGAGGAGTGCAACCCAAAGGCGGTGCTCATCCTACTTGTTGGATTCTACGATGCGATATGAGTATGCTAATGATTGCACCTATTACACCCGAGCAGACATGCGATAGTAGGTTAAACGAACTTCGTGCTGCTTGTGTAACTTCCGGGACAGTTGGCAGTGCATCTCGGACTGTGAATTCAATTTGCATTATTATTTCATCCATCATGCCTTCTATCAATATGGACAAAAAATGCAAAATGCGCCTAACTGTCAGGCGTGCAAAGTTCACAAATACTCGCGCTAACATGGTTGAAACCGAAGGCCTGCAAATGAAGACCATGGCCCCCAACAAGCATAGATACCTTATAGTTGTTGATTTCCAACACCGGCAAAGAAATGAAACAGCCATTGCTCTCCATGTGTTCCCGCTTCCAGGTGACACTTCCGTGAAACTGTCTTTCTTAGCTTGCACTGGCACACAGGCTAAGGGCTCCGACTCATCATTGAGGTCCAACAAGACCACCATTCTACGAGCATACTTTACGAATTCTGGGTCTCCAGCATAGCGTTTTGCTACTTTACGGATCTTTTCATTTGACACTGTCTCATAGGCGACACCACTAAGACTGCCACCCTTCACCAGCTCTTTCCCATATTTTTCCTTCAAGCTTAGCATATTGCAGACACCAAGTCACCGTCTCTGCTTGGCTAATCTTGTGTCCACTTCTAACACATGGCGCTGGGAAAGAAATAGAGGGATGCACCACCAGGCACAAACAATGGAATGCCAGTTTGTTTAGTCTCCTAGTGGTGTCTCTATTCAGCTGATTTAGGATTTTTGTCGACATAGCATGCTGTATGTAGTGTTCTAATGATTTTTCAGCAGTCCACCTACCAAGAAAACGGAGTACATTGATTGGAGTTCCTTCCCCGAATAGGAACGTCGCCCCACCCGGCCGTAAACTCCCTGGTGTGAATTTGCAATCTTCTAACTTTAATTCACTAGTTATCTGTTTGAACAACCTGCTAAATCTTGAGGGCGGACCCGGCCACAAGGATTTTCCATCACCCGCTGCAGCCACTAAATCTCGCAGGCGAGCGATGGTGCTCGGATTTTTCAAACTAACGAACTGAAAGTTGCCAAATTGCCTCCTATTCTTGGGAGATTCTATTCTTATGGCTGCTTGTCCCTGACTCAATGACAGATTTTCAGGAAGCGAAATGTCACGGGTGGTTATTCTCAATAGCTCCCCCGGTCTGAGTAAGCACAACAGGCCCACTTCTAAAAGACACGAAAAAGCATCCCACTCACACTTCTGTTGAACTGATGAGGCAACTAAACCATGGGCCCTAGCTAATCCAACCATTAAAAGCCAAATGGCCACTGGTAAAGGGGGTCTCAACTTAGTTTGTCTCTTTTCTTCCCAAACTTTTACGTTTGCCCACGTGACTGCCAATTGATTACGAAGGCTCGGCACCACGTGTTGGCATCCAAGAATGGCATGTTTTACTAGGCTAAGTCCCTTTTCCCCCAACTCTTCATGTCTAGTCAGAACAAATTGGCTAAGTACTTTATCCGCTACCTTTGCACGACAAAGCACTAAGTCAAGTTTCACGTTCCAAGACTTTTCGCAATAATGTTGAAGATTTACCATCCCATTCAGCAGTCTACCTCGATAGGCATCTGAGAATCTGCTTAAACGAAATAGCACCGACGAATCATGGCTCCGAAAAGGCTTGTGTTTCTTACCCATGGCTAGTGCTCTATCCACTCCAATGCAAAACAAAAACTATGACCTAAAAAACTGCATGCATTGCAATCATTACGTATGACCCTATTTTGACTCAGAACAAAAGGAGGCAACTCTTGCATAGTTCCTACATAAAGCAGGGGGGTAGTGCCCTGCAATCTCAGACCTTCTCTTCCAACCTTGCTTGGTACGGAAGCCCCCAACCGCATGTATGTGTTCTTGTTGGCATGTACAACTGCGACTCAATTCACTTAGCTTTGGAAGGTTACCCACTACCCTTGTGTGTTTCTTGCACGGACCTAGTATCCCATTTTTATCCGGGAGCTTTAAGCCGTAAGCACATTGATGAAACACTGCTTTCTCAATCTCAGGTCTATCCACAAGAGAAGCAAGAACTGGCATCAACCAAGCATATGAAGAAGCAGGATTTTCAAGAGTCCAAAGGTTACCATGTTTCTCAAGAATACCAATCAAGACACAAGTACGTCTAAGTATTTCATTCCCTATGATTTCCCTTTCCAAAGTATTATTTCCCTGAGGACAACACTTTCTACGAGTACCCCCATTAGAGTGCTGTAGTATGGAAAAACTACCACAGGGTAAACCAAAATGCCACAATTGCCCGGGGATGGCTGCTTCCCGTTTTAATTTACCGTAAAACTTTTCGTTCAGGATGTCCTGGGAATGTATGCCCTTTTTTAACGGTTGTATGTCAACGGGATCCATTACCCTCACCCCGTGCACCCGCTGCATAGCGTCAGACAGCCGTGCTTTTCCTGCGAAGATCTCCTTGAAAGCAATCTGTCCGGAAACAGGTTTCTCTTCAGGAGGCTTTTTCTCTGAAGACGTTTTAACGGCACATGCTATCTTGTCTTCCACAGGATACTTGGGCTCCGTTTTTGGGGCAAATTTAAACGGCACTTTGGGATAAACCAACTCTTTCACCCCACAACTTTTTGATTCTTCTAACACTACATCCTGCATTTTGCTAGTTGCTTCACTGGCTAGCAACTGCTGTTCCGCGGGTGATCGGGGAATCTGCAATTTTTTCATGTTATCTGGCTCTATCAAATCATAGGGTAGTATCGTGTTATTATCAGGGGGGGGTATCGGTCTAAACCTTGAAGGGAAATCTGCAGGGTTGCTTTTTGTGTCCACCCAGAGGTTGGTTACTGAGATTTCACCTGCCAACATCCATGGGAGACAAGACCTCAGCCGGTGGTTTAGCTGCTTAGAGCTACTCCTACCCTTTGCCCATGCACCAACCACCACCCTCGAATCACACAGGTTCACGACACGTTGATTTGACCTACCTGAATTAACACGGTCTTTCACTTCTTGCTTTAGCATTTCAAGTTCCAACAAGTTGATGTGTTCTTTCTTACTAAAACGACATGACTGTGTTGAAGTCCAAGAATGCTGCATGAGTGTCTTAACTAAAACTTCTGGTAGCCGTTCCATATTTGAAGGTGGTTCAAGTGGAAATTCCGACCAGTCAAGTCTAGTATATTCACCCCTTCGTTCTCCTAACCTATATAAGCTTTTCGCAAAAACACGTGTGGTGACAGTGCTGGCACGTCCTCCACCTCCTGAACTGGCATCTGTTGCAGACAGCTGTGCTGAGATGGGCCAACGAATGTTACTGCACGACAGGGGGAGTAACAACACGGCAACTGCTATTTCATCTCTAATATGCTGTGGCATGCGCAAAGATACATCTTCTCTCATGCGGTCCATATACTGATAAACATGATGGAACACACACATGCACTCCCTACGATGCATGAAAGGATGTACAAACAGACCTATTAGTTTTTGCAGTGCTTTCTTGGTGATTCTCCCCCCACTCAAAAGCGCAACCGCTAATCCTTCTATTTGACGAAGCTTTGAAAGAGGTGCTCCAACTCGACCCGAACTTGAATCAACACATGTGCCCCAAGCCTTAAAGGAGTACTCTTTTTGAAATGCCTTTTTAGAAGAACGAGGTAATCCTAACTCTCGGTATCTTTCCCTAGAAGCATCAAGTAACTTCATGTCATCTTCCTCTGACCTATCCCGGAACTGTTTCTTGTGGATTACCTGGAAAACCAAGTGATCATCAATGTAAAGTCCTTCAAGGGTTCGAGAGGCTGGGAACACTTTCCGGTAGTTAAGGGTCTGATCTTCATTTAGGCAATTGGCTGCTTTTAAGACTCCTTCATGAGTGGCCTGAGCAATACAAACGCCGTTTTGATCACCCATACACAAAACTCTGAAACTAGCCATGTAGGTGACATTTGGCGATAGGCCCAAGTCCGGCAACATTGAACCTTTTATGGGTTGCCCAAAACAATTTCGGGGAAGCCACTCATCCAAATGTTTAATTAGGTAGAAGTAATTGGACAGGTCGTCCCCAGAAGCTCTAATACTTTCCGTCTTTTCCAGAACCAGTTGAGCTAGCATGGGGCCCACGGGTAATTCACACCAACCTAATTTTTTCTCCCTAGAATTTAAGGGTCTGCGATCATTTATCAAACGGTCTGAATTCTCTTTATGTGGCACTGCAAACAAACCGCCCCGAATGACTTTTCGACCCTCCTTGTAGGCTTTATCCTTAGGTATGAAGGTGATCATCTTGGCTTCGTATAATTTTCTCAATAAGGCACACCAATCTTCATCTTTTACTTTATGACATGCGGGTGGGTCTAATGATGAACTACACAACGTGGGAATGTTAGTGGGCATCTTTGTGAACTCAACCAACTGCCTACCTTGCAGGTGATCCCTTGGATCCAACACACCAGCAGTTTCCGGCAAAGAAACACGATTGGGGTCCACCTCCATTGCTCCACACATGGCTCCATCTAAGTCGATGTTTGGGTCATAACTACTTGCTTGAATTCTTTCAACTAATTTTTCAAGTTGGGATGTACCTCTCTCCATGGTCCCCCTAGGATGGGCACAAAACCGCAAAACTTTCTTAAACATTGTCCTAGCTAAGCTCTCGTGCTGGGCAGTCCATTTTCCCCTAGAGGCCCTAAGAACAGAAGCAGTTGCAGCCTCGTGTGAACAGGGGGAACCACTATCTAGGAAGTTCATAAAAGCCCAAAGCTGATGCATCCATTCAAAACCCACCCTATAAATATCATCAGGGGGGCCTCGCCTCTTAGACTTACCCGGGGGAGTGGTCCACGGGAGCCTGGACGGGAACAATGTTGTGATCCCACTGACGACAGTGGGCGTTTCTTCCCCGGTTCCGACATGGAACCCTTTGTGAATCCTATAGTATCTTGAAAAAGATCCATACTGCATATTAATTATGTCAGTAGGCCACAGGGACCCATTCACAGCCTTGGCTGACTGACCACGAAATTTTTGTGAATGTTCATCGCCACTCACTCTCCGGTGCCTTCCTCTCCTTTCTTTCCACGGCCCTTTCCTTTCACCTTTCTCGGCTCCTTGTCCAGCTCCTCGTCGGCTGCAGTTGGCATCCACTTGCTGCGCTTTTCCAGATCCCCCATGGCACGTACGTATGAAGCAATGATCTCGAGGCTTTGCGCCTCCCCCCCGAACCGCGGACGGTCCAGGGGGTCGGCAAGATGCGTTAGGAGCCACGCCACCTTCCAGTTGCCACCGTCGAGACTGCACTGATGAGTCGCCCTCAACAGGTTTGTCAGTTGCAATGCTGCTTGTTCTGATTTGCCTTTGAGGAGCGTCTCTAGCACTTCGGACATCCCATAGTGGAGCCGCATTAGCGACTTGTTTTTTCCCCAGTTGATTCGTTTTGACCAATCGCTCAGAGAAAAAGGTGTCTCGTTGGTGGCCCCCAACTGCTCTTTGATCTCTCGCACGTATCTTTTCACGTGCTTCAACGGCTGCTTCTTCATGGCACGATGGGTCTGTCTGTAGGCCTTGAGAGCCTTTCCTGCACCTTTCAGACGAACTTTCTCTTCCGACGACGAATCCTCTTCCGATGAGCCCGAGCTTTCTGCTGACTCCAGACTGTCTTTCTTCTTGCCCTTCTTTCCCTGCAACTGCTTGAGGATTTGCATCTGCAGTAAGGCGTTCAGGTCGACATTTCCGGAACTGGCCGCCCCGGCAAGACTCTTCATAATCAATCCGTCCATGTCTATCTTTTCTTCGTCCTTGCTGTGCTTCTTTCGGCCCTCCAGCAAAACAAAGCGCCCTTTGCTCTTGGATCTGCCGCTGTCGACATTTTCTGAACCAGTAGCCCCGACAGGCTGCGTACGATTTGCTCGTTTCAGAAGTTTCAGAATGTCTTCCCCGCTGTCTCCACTCTCCCCGGAACTGTCTGACTCCTCGTCGGATGGCTCCAGGTGTTTTGTCACGGGCTTGTGACTTTCCCCTAAATCTTCTGATGCTGTCACCCACTGCAGGTCCCCTTCGGACAACACCGTCACTGCCTTTTCGAGCAGCATCTTGGTGTTTACTTCCAAAGCCCTGTGCGTTGATGCCCCACACTGACTGCGGAGCTTTTTTGCAGAGCCCTGCACTAGGATAAACTTGTTCTGTTCCAAATCGAAGCTTGTCAGTCCACTCTCCTTGTTCTCCAACTCCTTGTCCAAAACACGGACCACCAGATAGATTGTTCCCTTTTTTCTTGAAACTGAGGCTACCAGTCCCTGTCGCCATGCAGGAACAAAATCTCCTTCCAGCTTCAAAAAGACCACGTCACCTGGTTCATAAGTCTTCAATGCCATAAGAAGATCCTAGAGCTGAAGAAGAGAGGAACGTTATGCTCCCTGGCCTCCTGCACGTAGTTGAAGCAGGCGGCCTCTGGACCACTCACTCGCTGGAATCGAAGGCCTCTGACGGTTCCACCGTTAGCTGCCACTAATCCGTTATAGGCCTTTGTGTCCCGGCCAAAATGCAAACCAGATAGCTCAGTGGGATGATCAGATCCTTCTACCTTCCAGCACACGTACCACCGAGTGTCACGATAGCTGGGCAAGTCACAGATCAGGTCCACGTCGCGATCCCAATCACCCCAATCCACAAATGCCAGATACCCCGAGAAATTGTCAATTCCAATCAGCAAACTGTCCTCACGACGGTCAGTGTATCCGGAAGGCACTAAAGTATCTACACTTGTGAATGGAGCTGGCTCTGGTTCCTCTTCCTCTTCAGCTCTAGGATGCTTCCGCCCCGGAAAGCAAACAACGGGAGGAAATGCAGCTGAGATCGGAGTTTCACCAGCAGGTGGCTCCTCCTCAGGCTGCCCTAACATCACACCGGTTTGAACCTCCAGCCGCAGTGGAGACATCCCAAGATGTACAAATTACAAATGTTTTGATTTCTTGATACTTGTTGACTGATTGTATCTTATTGCTGTTTCTGGGAGTTCTGATCGTTTGAGGTCAATGGTATACCGCAACCGAACTCGATCCATGCCGGTCCCACCTTGTAGGCTTTCCTGACAGTTGAAATGTGACCCATGGAATTTCATGGAATTTCTGCACCAATCCAAATCATTGCATTCGGATGATCACAATATGCAAATTCTGCACATATCTGTGCGGGGTTTGCATGCTGCAAAACATCTGTCTATGAATTACATGCTACGCTCCTTCTGTGGAAGTTAATTAGTCATCTTGCCGTGGTTAGATATTTCTTAAACTTTAAACCAATGATACAACATGTCTTATTACAACAATATGATTGAACAAGAAAACCTTATCTAAGAAAGTTTAGTTGGAAAACTTCGGATACACAAACGTGTCCGCATTATGGCCGGATCGTGGTCGCGGAAAATCCATTGACTTCAGAATCAGTAGACACCCAAAAGAACTCCTCCAAATATTATTTCCCTAACCAGAAAACTACTCCAATAAATCTCAAACCAAAAAAAACTCCCAAATATTCTCAAACCAAGAAAACTACTCCAACACTGAAATTTTTGCCCCTCCTGGCGGAAAGGATATTTTTCGTCAAAAAAGCAACTTTTCGGTTTTCTACGGGTTTGTTGATAAACAACAAGAGTTTGCATCTGTAGCCATGTTTCTGCAGGAAGCGGAACTTGTAGCCCATGCCAGTCAAGGACTTGGTCACGTGCTGCTTGTACCTCCAGCACGCCGCATCTGGGCACAAGTCGACACAAAGAGCAATGGCAGGTCACCACTGCTGGTCCCAGTCCTTTCGAGAACCACGATAGTGAGCCAAGATCACCTGTGCATCATCTGAGTGAAGAGAATGTATGCATCTAAAGTGCCATTTCCAAGGTCATCACGTCATGATCAATTCCAAGATCTTTCACCTCAGCAAGAAAAACCTGGCACCCAATAAAAGATGATGGAACTACAGTCTCTCATCAATGATCCATGCATATCCAAGGCACATGGTCAATATTCGCTTGGATTGTTTCCTAGTCACAGGGTTGGATATTCACCCAAATGATGATACACCATCATACCGCCCCACTCACATCTAATCGGCATCTTACATATTCTTAAATCCAGACGGTCCCGGATGCATCTTTGGTGCCTGTTCCCTTTCTGTTCCCTTCCCCGGCTCCCTTGCACGGCTCCGTCCTGTGTCCTTTCACTGCTGTCTACGGCCCAGAAGAGGAGCAAACGAGAAGCGCACAGTCGAAGGCCTTGCTGTGGAAACGTTCAACCGTGCATGCCGGATGTCATGATGATCACCATGTACATGTCACACAAATGCTCTGCCAAGGCACAGGAGCTAAGGATCACGAAACAGAAAAGTCCTATGGAGCAAAAATTGTAAATGAATTGCAATGAGGATGAAACACTTTTTTGCGATGTCTTGTCAAGTCGTCTCAACCAAGTCACCATACATTTTCATGAGGACCAGTCTGTGGCAACTTGCTGCCAAGATTCTGTCAGCCATATATGGAAAACCTGGGCCCTGAGACCCAAGAATGACACGGACTTAAGACCTGAGCAAGTTGCCACCTTGCCATGGAATTTCCATGATATTTCTATGCAGTTCACGGGTTGAACTTGGGTTATTAACCAAAGAGTTTAGGGATAACCTGGGTCTCGCACCAGAAGACTGCACGGTCTATAAGACCAAAGCTGCAGCTTGAGAAGACACAAGTCACCGTCCATGCATCAGCGGAATCAAATACCACGGAACATGTCAGTGTAAACAAAACAAAAACAGACAAAACCTGGCAGGAATGAAGCCTGAGAAAATTGCATCATTTCAGTAAGTGACACCAAAGGAAAGGCAACATCATATGCCAAGTTTGGTCATTTTAAAGGTACAGGTACATCTTTTTTCGCATCTAGTAAGCAGCAGCTCTCGCCCAGGCCGCTTACTGGAGAACACTTTGGGTGGAGCAAACTTCCTTATCAAGGAGGCCGGCGCATGGCCTCTCGTCTGCATCTGCTTTGCCACCCTACCTTTCTGCCGCAGAAGAACTATCTTCCGTTATGGCCCCCGAGACTTGTTTCTCGAAGTTTCTACGGCCAAAGAGCTGGATGCAACCAGTAAAATATAGTAAAATACCAATACACTTGGACCATCTTGGGCCATACGTCGAAGCAGAATGAGAGTACTGCAGATATCTAATTGACCATCACAAAATATAACATCGTAGATAGAAACCGTAGAGTCTACACATGTAAACTGCCAGCATCTCAACATCACCTTGACAAGTCGTCACTATCATTCGAGTACAAACTCTGTGAAACGACGATATGAAGCAAAGGATCCAACACTCACATGACTGGCTTGACATCATCCTGGCGCAAACAAAAGCACAAAATCGGCCTAAGAATTCAAGATGAACAAATCAGTTGGTTCTCACTTTCTCAACTCAGGAAGGCTTGTGACTGACAGTGTGACTGACTCAAGGCCATCTCTTGGTCGGGGATCTGACTGTAATCCGATTTGTTCGGTCAGACAATGACAGACATGGTCAGATGAGGTCAGACGGCAGTCCTCATCACCATCTGGTGTCTTATCAGGCACCTCCGGTGGTGGAGAAGGTGGCGCTGCGGACTCCTACAGCCATGGGTCAGCAGTTAACTTTTGACTCAAGACTCACGTCCTTCAACCTGCGCAATTCTCAAGATCACCAGAGTGACTTGAAAGAGATGTTGTTGAAATCATCATCATCATCGTCATCATCATCATCATCATCATCATCATCATCATCATCATCATCATCATCATCATCATCATCATCCATCATTTCTTGTCGGTTGGTTAGCAACTGCCATTTTCGGTCCAAATCCTGGAACCCCAAGCAAAATGTCAACAAATCACGCCTTCGGAGGTGTCTCCGACGTGACTTTGTCAGCAACAGCCTGGGGTGTCCACAAAGCCTAAATGACCAAAGATGGTTACGTACAAACGAGTACTAAGTAGAAGGTGTACTAGGTAATTCTCAAATAGAAGATTACAGGATATTACAAGTACATCTTTAGGTCTTTAGAATGCAGTGTCAGGTTGAAATAGGGAAGATAAAACTCTTCCTTTTACCGTCATACTGAACCTGCCTTCAAATCAGAGGCATCAGCAAGCTGAATGACCTTGGAACTCTGAGGCCCATTAAATTCGTTGAATGGAAGAATCGATGATACAAATACACAAATACAATCTATATACACTGTAGATCAGCAGTGAATACAAATTACGCATGCCTAATTTTGAGGCTTGTTTCTCAGCAATTGATCAAGTTCTATCCTATGGCACTGCACAAGAGGACCGTCTAAGTTGTCTGTCCATCGATACTTAGCGAGATGCCTGGTCGATCAAGCCATATTCCTTGGCCTGGAGTCAGCCAAACAACCGGGAACATCAAGCATTGAAATGTCAGCTATAAAATGCGGCCGTAAGCGTTCCAGCACATGTCCTTACGATGAAAGCATGATTCATGATCATGATATGAACATGTTTAGCAGATCTTCAAAGGTACAGTACCTGCTGATCAAGAGTCGTCTTGAACTATTTTGTGGTACAATACGATGCAACAACAAAATCTTCATGCCTCTTCTGCTGACATGAAGTTGTCCCGCATGAGGTCTTTCCGGATGGTGTCCTCCTCTTGGCCTGTCCTTATGAAGCTGGATCAATCAACTCACCATAATCAATCCATAACTTGGCATGTAGATATGGCAGTTGAGTCGAGGACACTCGGGAGTACATCCTCAGTCCACGGATGTATAATCAATGTAATCAGTGTTACCCTGACACTTCAAATGACCAAATCAAGACAAACAAAATTTGATTTATGCTTCCCAACCTCACGATGTTTTCGTGGATCTGCAAGATTTGCTGCGCTTCTACCTATCACAATATACTGCTTTCAATTTTCCAGAAATCTGCTATAATGACTTCCAAAAGGCCTTGAACATGTTTGAACCATGGACCATTACAGGCTTTCCATAAACTCTTCATGACATGAGTTTTGCCTTGATATCTTCAGCTTGACCCTGGGCTCCGCCCATGGCTTGGTGGATCATCGTCTCGGTGGAAAAACTTTGGTGGCAGGATGTGCAAGCAGCCGAGACCACGGTACCCCCGAAACCACCATTTGAGTCCAGCACTCGGCTGTGTGGCAAGGCAATTCCTGAATTCTTCAGACAACAGTTGATCTAAAGAACTGCAACTTCAAATGTGAGGGAATATCATATTGCCAACGCAAAATACATGCACTATTCAGGGCAAATGGTTCATAACTTTGGCATTCTTTGATTCTCCCAATAATATGATGGAGCCACCTATGATGCCGCCAAAGCTCGCTTACCCTTTTCCCCTGCAGCCAGCAGGAAGGATGCCATCGATGCCGCTAGACCAACATTGATGGTGATCACTGGGGATTTGATGTGCCTCGGGTATCTCTGAACACACTGAGGTAGGGTGATGTTTTTTCAAACATGATTAAGGATTCTCTTGGATGAATGGATAGATGATACGTGTGTCTCAGTTTGATCTTATTGTTCCAAATAGTGGAGTTTCCATCTAAGTCATGATTTATGATCCATTGTTGTACACCCCAACTAGGGTTGTAGGCTGTGCTGAGCTTAGGTCTGCATCGTATCGTAGATGGAGAGACCCGCAATGACAGATCCACCAGCGCTGTTGATGTACAAGTAAATAGGCTTGTTGCTGTCCTGGCACAAAAAGTTGTCGGTGGATCCGTTTGGTAGGCACATGACACATGTCACAATTTCATTGCACTTGAAATTTGTTCCACGTGCCTCGGAATCCAAATAAAGCCTTGAAAAGCCAACAAGGTGGCGCAGGCAATGCAGGCAAAAAAGGTCATCAAATGTTCTTGCACATTTTTAGGGATCGCAATCTGACTCAGGGAAGAGCAAAACTCCAATGACCTCATTTGCGAGCTTGTCATCAATCTCCTTGCCAATGAAAATGATTCCTGACACAAAGTTGCTGCGAGCGCAAAGAGGATCCATCTATACTTGATGGGAAGGGTTGAAGTTCTGTCTCATGGAAACCCTGTTGGACAGCAAACCATGCGCATTCTTCAGAGAAACTTTTGCAAACACTGCAATGCTGCCCAAGCCACGTTCACGATAGAGCCTGTTGTAAATATCAACCTGACCGGCGGAAAATGATCAAACCCAACCCCAAGCCTGCCCTGATCTGGAATGCACTAGAGACTGAAGCTAAGCACCAGTCCCATTCAGCATTTGGTGCTCCTGGAATTCGATATGCTACCTGTCCACAGACCGTTTGAGATGTTATGGACGGACTGACATGAAACTGGGCTGCAATGACCTGCGTTCACAAACGAACATCCGAGATCCCAAGTCGTTCCCTTTTTTGCAGTGTTTTGGCCGCGCAGGCCGAGCTCATGTCAAATACCTCAGCTTTTGTTTACCAAGTCAGAATTCCAACAAAACAGGGCGTTCATTGTGACAGCTGTTTAGAAAACATCCAGGAATTACCAATATTTGCATCACAGCTGCCACCAATATGTCCAATCCATCCCTAGATTCACCTTCTTCCCATCGATGCGATGTTCATGAACTGCTCGCACTACTCCTGGATCATACCATCACACTGTGAAGTCATGGCATCAGCGGAAAAATCACAAATTGTCACTCCAGTCCTGGCCATTGAGGCGAAAAGTCGTGCCCAGAAACCAGTCCGCCTCTACACACGACTTTGGGTGGTAGACATATATGAGATGTTTGAACATATCTGATGTTTCATTGTTTTTCATATAATAATCAGTATTGTTTAGTCATACATTGGATTTGTTTCCTCCACTTCAACCCTAAGTGTAACGCTGTAACTGGTACTGGTCACAAGGCTGCAAACAAAGCAAGTTCATGGGAGGCCTGGGCGCAACTTTGGCAACCAAATCTTCAAGTCAGAATCGACACACTCGTAGAGATGGCAACCGTCCACAAAAATGGCCTTAGAGTGACACTGGCACAACTGCACGCTGCAGAAGTTGACAGGGATGATCTTTTTGATGCGAAGCAAGGCACGTCCAGGCTCCCATCTGGAATGCTCCTTGCAAAACACTACCGTTGTTCAATCCAGCTCGACACGTTGTTCACTTTGAAAAAGTCTCCATTCAAGAGCTACAAAGCATCATAAAACAACATCCTGGCAGCTTCTTCTGATGTGGTCGGAAGCAGTTGTGCACGGTCTGCAAAACCATTGTACAGCTTCTGAGCCTGGATCACTGGGATCTTCCTTCAACTTCCGAAAATACCCTCTGTCTTATCATCTACACAAACCCCAATTCACAACCACAAACCCAAGACTCAACGATCCAAGCAAGGTTCATTTCATTTTTCCTAAGGCCCTAAGGTAGATCATCAAACAACCAGAAACAGCGCAAGAAATCCCACCTGAGCAAGTGCCATGTCTGGATCCAGGGTTTCTGAAAAGTCACCGGGGAAGGTACCATCTTTGCCAATGTAGGGATCGACGCCTTTCTTTGCAACCAAAAGCAAGCCAAAATTGCACTTTCATCTTTCACTTACTTCTGAGTTTCCCGCGTTTTCCACAGCAAAAAAACAAATTGATTGGTCGAGATGAGCTTGGTGCTGCCATGGTACCCAACAATTGGACAAATGGCACCTTCTCCAGAATGTGTTTGGACCTTGACCAGCCCAAGTGTGTCTTGAGCCTGCTTCATCAACAAACCCACGCCGACCATGTTGAGTCAGAGACAAACTTCCTTTGAAGACACCAATCTCCACAAGGAGCAAGTTTCGCTCATTGAGATCGTGCATCTTCTTCCTGAGTGCAAGTTTCCAGCTTTTCAACTATATGAACAGCAAGTCAGCATTGCCAATGCGGTTGAGGTGCAACAGGTTGCCGAGAATCTCCTGGCGATACCGAAATAAAGGATAAATGGATAGATTGTCTTCAAGACAACTGTATGCAGGAAACTAGAAAGGATAGAATGGCTACACACAGCCTGGAAAACTAAGATGAACCTTGAGGCGAATATTATGCTTTCCACTGGAATCTCCTCGTCCAGGGTCCTTTTTCGGTGTGTTAGATTTATGGGGTGTACTTCTGAGAAGCTTTGGTTCTGAGCCACCATTTGCCACCATGTTGGAGCACCAAAACTCCCACATCCACGCCTGCCGCTGGCTTCCCTCATCGGCAAAGGCATAGATTGGTGCCCTGGTCCAGCAAACAATGGCAAAGTAGATGCACGTGGGTTATTTGACTTCGACTTCGAGATGTGGCTCAACAATACCGTATTTGCCGTCTTGTTTGTTATTTTCAGGGGTAACTTCCTCCGAGGTACAGGGTGTCATTCATCCACCTGAATGGTCTTGATCGTTCCCCATTTGGACGCGCACCTTGAACTACCTCCAATCAGCATGTGGCTACTGAAGGCATCATGTGCTCCTAAATCACCCCAACTGTCTGCGGAACCATAGGCGGTGTGGACCACCTGCCCCTGCCACAAATCTCAAGCCACCATCACATTGGATTAATGGAAGCACTTCGAAACTGGAAAAATTCGTACAGTTGACCAATAGAGTGAAATGTGAATTGGCAATCAAAAAACGGTTTTCCTCCCGGCCTCGCTCAAAGAGTCCTGCAACCAAACAAAATGCGTATCTCGCCAGACCTGAGTCAAGGATTGATCACATCCTCTGATACAAGTACAACTCTGTTTGCTCAAAATTCACTTTAACAGAACTTCCAATTTTTTGCGGAGTTACTATCCAGTTTGCATGCTCAAAAGCTTTTCGACTGAAGGCCAGCAACCTCGATATTACCTCACTGAAGGCACTGTGGCAAGTTTTGACACGGGTGGGTAAAGTTGACGTTGCACATGCCCTTCACTGTATATGTACTATCAATCCCTGTGCACTATCAATCCCTGTGCACTATCAATCCCTGCCTGACGACTGTGCTGTTGCGGCTGAAGAGGCTGCAGCAAATCGCCACGAAGCTGCTTGAGCTTCTCTCCAATCAACGATCCAATGGGTGTCGAACCATGAAGCTCTGATTCCCTGGAAAGGGATTCTCCTGAAACCTCCATCAGTTCATCTGCCATTGCCTGGTCGATGGGATATTCAGGCAGGTTTGTTCTCATCAAAAGAACATCTCAAAAGAACCGAAGGAAACAAACATCTACCCAAAAAGAATGAAAAACCTTCCGTTTTTTTAACAACTTCATTCTGCCTCTATAGAATCTTCAGGGATCTCCCCATAGATTCCACTGCAGAGAGCCAGATGTCGCAGGGCTGTGGTCATCACTTCCCAAGCCACATTGCTCATGGCCTCGCCAAGGTAAGTGACATCATCAACAGAATACTTCATTAGTGACATCCACCCTGCTACAAAACTACAAACAAGACTTTTGGGGCAGCCATCTCTTGTAAACCATGAGTGTTTTTGAATCTATCGGAATCCCCCATGAATTTCCCACAGGTCTGTGGCCGGTACCAGCCTCACAGCTCCACGATGTGAGGGTCATGTTTGGCGTTCCCCAACAAACTCGCCGCGTATTGTTGCCATAACCAACTTGAGCCCCCAAGCCTCGCATGATACCTGGAGAAGGATGTATATGATGGAAATAGAGTCATGCCAGATTCAAGCTAAAGAAATTTCTTTTCATCTTCCTCAACCAAATATTATGGTTAAAATAATGCGTGTTCAACTGTTCAACTGCTTCAGAATCAGACTCTGTTTCAAACCAGTTATCTTTGTCTTTTTTAGAAACTCCAACTGAGATGGCCACCGATGCAGGTCAGCGTCTGCTGCTCACCATTGCGTTCGGTTTGCTCTGCGGCCAGGCCAAAACCTTCCAACACCTCCGAGATGCAAAGGTCAAGAGCCTCCAGAGGCAGCCCAAACTGCTGCACCAACTGAACATTTTTTGTTTAAGTGGTGTCTCCCTGGTTGCACCGAACTGAACATCATCAGGATCATTCAGGGCCTTGAATAACTTGATCCTTATTGAAGTCTTCGAAAGAATTAGGACAAAGTGCGCACAAAGTATACATGGTGTTGATCTGATTTCGTTGTATCGATTCTCTTGCTTGATGCTGCATGCTTCGTCTTGGTCAACATGGCAAGCAGGTGTACACATAAGCATCTGAGGACCCCATCCTGTTTCGAGGCCACATCTGCCCGAGATCCCCGCAAGATGAAGTTGCACGGAACCTGTCCACTTTTTCGCTATAGCTCAAACGACTCAAATGTAAATGAGAAGCTCATTGATTTCCTGGGAAACATTGCGAAACCGCGGTCTCTCAAGAATCAAAACTCCCAAGCCCTAAAAGCAAAGCGTCCTCAGTTTGGGACCCGCCCACACCCGAGTGCTTTCGCCTCTGCTCCAACCGCCAGTGTTAGCAGACCAATGGCAGCATTGCGGTGCCATGGCATATCACTGTCTGCGATTTGGTGATTCTTCACTGTACTCAGAGATAGGAGTTCTGTCGAGTCTGGGTGACCTTCCATGGAACTTTCCCCACATTCAGAAGTCTGCTAATTGAACTGGTGTAAAGCAATCAAAACATTTCTCTCACCAGTACAGCGCCCGTAGATTTGGGGTGTTGACATGCTATAGGTTGCTGTATTGAAGGGGCATGCAGCATGCGGGCTTCATTCTGTCATCAAATAAATGGGCATTGCTTCTGAATGTCTTCTGTGAGTCTGCTTAATGTCAAACAGCTGCGGGAAAGAACAAGATCAATCCATCAATCCGAGCTTCATCATCAACGGTTCAATCTTCCTATGGTCCAATGGACAACCCATCCGACTCCTATGGCCTTGGGCACTCCTAAGGGCATCATGTACCAGCCATCTGAGGCTTCAATGGGTTGCTCCTCCAACCAGTGGAATTGCAACTCATGCCATAACTGAAAAACATGGACTATATGACTATATGATAAAATTGTAAATGGCCTCCTCTGAAGACTTCTTGCAAGTCGCACATTGCTATGCGAACCTGCTGAAAATCTGTACATCTTTCATCTCCTGCGACGAGCTCTGCAGTGCCTGCGATGTCTCTGTGTGCTGAGGCAACCGGCTGGGCCTTGAGCACTTTCTTTGTAACATGCAACGACCAAGCATCCACGCCAACATCACTGGTCTGACAGGCATCTGAGCTCAGCGCGCACTGACAAAGCTTCTTGACCACACCGAGTTCCCAAATCTGCCAAAGTTCCCAAGTCAATCAACCGAAATGAGAACAAATGTCGAAACTACCAACGACCGAATGACATCGATGCCTGATGACCAGCAAGCTCAAGGCCGCAACCAGCAGGAGAGGAATGCGGGCCTTCACAAGATAGACAATCGATAATCGAAAAATGCCCAGCGATGCGACCAAGGCGAAATAAACGGCAAATGATAGGTCAAAACATATGGCAAAGGGATCTCGAAAAGAAACCTAGGAAACAAACATTGATGACTCATGACTGATGACAAATGAAAAGAAAAATGGAGCAAAAGGATCCAGCATGGGCATCTAGCAAAGACTTCGGAGAATTGGATCGTAGGAAACAAATGACACATTCATAAGAGGAAATCAATAGAAATCAAGATTCAGGAAGAAAATCATCAGATCCAGCCATCCAAAACTCACCACGGGCACATGTTTAAAGGAGAACGAACCCCATGAGTTTCAACCTCTTTGAAGGAACCCCACCTGTGCCCTTGATGTTTGGGCTGCAAAGGTGCCCGTCATGACTACAGGGACCTCCAGTGCCACAGCTATAGAAGTGAACTGTGAAACAAAAACTTGTCCAAATTCTAGGGCGGAAGAATGAATACCAACCACTCCCCCACGAAGTAATGCAACATCCAAGTGATCATGGGACTGCATGAAGACATGCAATTTTCAGCACAAGTCATGCATTCGCTGTCAATTGCAGCCTGGTGACAAAAACCTTCCTGCAGGAAGCTGCAAGTGTTTGATCCCAAATGGCAGATCAAATAGATTGCGGCATGAGTCATCCAACAGAAAGCTTTAAAAATCAAGCATCTCGAACCCTTGGTGGTAGGGCAAGACCTCTATGACAACGTTGATTTACCTATTGGACCCATTAGATTTAGAACTTCCAATTGGTGATGCAACAAAAATCTCCAAAATCTCCAAATTTGTATGATGCGCTCCCTTTTGTGCCCACACGCTGATTGCGGCGAAGAGGTTCTACTGGAGGAACCTGAGCAGCGTCGGATGAGTGATTCAATATGACTTACTTGACTCAACTCAACTCCTACGCTGCGAAATGTGGAATCTTTCCTCCTACCATCCTGGCAATTTCCCAGAATAGGTCAGGGACACCGAATTTGTCGAGGATATCAGATTAAAAATTGGGGGAAACATGAGGAAACAGTTCTGAGTCTGTAGTATCAAATTCACTACCTCCCTTTGTGTAGGTTCCATCTTGTCTGAATCACCTTCATCTCTTAGAAACCCGATTGTGTCAAGTTTGGTTGATGGTTGTGATGCGGACTTAGCTTTGAGCATGATCCTCTCCATGGACAATTTTCAATGCTCTTCCTTTGGGGTCAGACGCATCTGCCTGTGATGGCCAATCCATTGCATTGTCAAAAGAATTGAACCCGCACAATATCCACTCCACTGGTGTACCTCCAACCCTGCCGGAGGACCCAAACATCCAGCTCTGCTCGCATGCAAACTCACATCTTTCGCGTTCGTGAGGACCTCGCACTTGGCGCAACACGAAAAATCATAAGGTGCTTCTGCAAATTACTCGCAGCTCACGACATCACCAAAAACAAAAAAAGGACCTTCAAAACGAGCACTTCTGCATTGCATTTTTTCGACGTTCAGCCAGCCAAAATCAATGCGCGACATCTCAGCAAAAGCCTCTTTGAATGTATCACTAAAACAAAACATCATCAAACATTGAGCTTTGGAGGCAGCGCAAACTGGTGAACCAATCCTTCGCCTGTCTCCCTGCGTATCAAAACATTCAATTGTTCATCTTCTACTGAAAGGCGCAGCGGCTTACCAAAAATTGAAACGTCCAATTCTGAGGTTTCTCCTGCATGTGAAATGAGAATTCGTTTTTGCTCAAGGTCACAAACAAAGATCCTCTCATCTTTGGTCACAAAGACAGCACCTAGGCTGATATCGTCATCCTCGTCTCCAAAATCATCAAAATCAGCCACAACGGTCAGGTCAGAGTTTGCTTCATCAAAACGCAAGATGCTGTCTCCACGACAGTCACTGATGTAGAGGACTTCCTGCTTCGAAACAAAAATGCCAGAAGCTTCAAACGCTTCCTCTTCAGGCAAGTCTTCGCTGTTGACAACCGGCGTGAGCCGGGAACCCTCGACTCTTTGCACCCTCGTGCCAGATGTGTCTAAAATCAAAACATAAAGCACCCCATTGGGCGAGCAACAGACATCTTTCAAACCTGGGACTTCAAGCAAGACCTTGCCCACGCCATTCTGGAAGCTCAGCACTTGTGTCCTTTCATCTTCGTCACCATGCCCAACTATCATCTCACCTGTGGGCAACATGGCAAGTCCCCGGATCATCTGCAACTGGTTAAATCCATTGATGGCAGCACCTTGGCCAGCAACAGCCCGAAGATTCGTATTGCCATGTTTGTAAGCTACAATTTGGGGTGGATCGACACGACTTAAGAAGAAGGCACCTTGATGCCAAACAAGATCTGAACCACAATTCTTGATGGCTGGAGTTAAGTGTCTAGCATGATCACATGAACGGCTTGCCCCTAAACCTGCGGTCCAGTTAGAAAGACACTGCCTCTTTGGGCGATGTGCTCTGGAATCTTGAGATATTGGTGGTCGTTTTCTACCTTTTATGAACTGAGCAGTGAAGGCTTCTTCCTCTACTTTGGTTGGACGTTTTCTGTGGAGGGTCAAGGCTTGCTTTACTTCACACTCTCAGTCAGCACCGGTAGGGCCCCATGATTGCGCAGCGTCGCAAAGAATCTGCAAATTGCTGGTGGAAAGGGAAGGAAAGTCGATGTTGGAAAGCATGCAACTCACTTCCTTCTCCCTATCCGTTGAAGCCTTTTGCCATTTCAACAACGCCTCTACAACCACCTCCTCTCTCGAAATGTTCAAATCCTCTCGTTGAATTATTCGCTGAAGCTGTCTGCCAGTCAAGTTTAGAAACTCCTCCCTCACCATGCATTGCTGGAAATCTTGGGCGATCTGCTTTTCACAGGCCAGTCTCAAGTCTGTCTGTCCCCGAATTACACTTTCCTGTAGCAATCGCAGCGCGAGCTGGCTGTCCAAACAAGCTTGCAAATCTGATTCTACAGCCCCAGCAAGACATGGTAGTTCATATTTACTTGCCAGACTCAGCAATTCCACGACATCAGTAGTGGCTACATCCGGTTCTCCACCATAGATGTAGTCCACAAAAGCATTGACTACACCACCAGATGCTGGAAACTCAATTGGTTTCCCCTGTCGGATCTGTTCTGCTTCTCGGAAAGGTGCACACAGCAAAGCTTTCAACACGGCACTGGCAGCAGAGAGCACATTTCGATGGGCCGAATATTCAATGCCATCTATGCTCTTGAGCACCACATCGCACAAGTGGCCTTCCTTCCAAAACTCTCTCAGTTGTTTCATCAAGCCTGCCTGATGATCAGCCAACTCGCTATGGCGAAGCTTCATGGCAAGATCAACCCCGAGAAGATCCCTTCAAAATCTCCGAATTCAAAGTGTGTGAAGGTGAGCACAACTCGCGAGGTGACTTGCACAGCATTGTGACATGAATTCTTCGAGTATATTGTTGAGATGTCTGAAAATTCCACCACTTGGTTGAAAAAAGCCTCTCTACGTAGACACTCTACAAAATACGCTACCGATTTTTCAACAATCAAGTTCATCCAACTAATCAAACCATATCGACAGGTCCATCTATAAATCCATAGATCGGTTGGTTGGATCTCGATAGTTTGGACAACTTGAACAACTTTGCCGCAGAACTGGAGAATGGTGAAAGTGGAATGGTTTTGAAGGTGAGAGCGGAAAAGTTTTGTTGTGGGTAGAATGACAGGCGGCGTTTCCACTAGAACGTCGACACTGTTCGCATGCTTTTGTCAGGAAGGACAGGCCCGTGGCTGACAATTTGTCTGCTTGATACTAGATGCCAAGTAAACATGTGGTTGTTCAATTCGAGATTTGAAAAAACGCTGTAATCAACAAGCGCGTTGAAGGATTCTGCTTTATAATTTGTTATGAACAGGCCCAACGTCACAAAAGGCTTCCTTCGCTGAAGCCGTTCGTCCCCAACCCATGGCTGTTTACAATACAAAAAACAGGAAGATCTGCAAATCCAAAAGCGGCTATGCCCTCTCCGACATGCTCCACCTCAAACCAACCCACACCAACTGGGGCTGAGTGGCTGCATGGCTGCATGATGGTCGTCTCAAGCCCGACCTGGGACAACGCTTCATTGCCTCCGAGATGGTTAGTCTTAGTAGGTGCAGGATGGTGCAGGAAAAGGTCTCAATTAGCAATGAAGAGATCAACATATCAAATATCGCTGGAGCATGGGAGGAGGAGCTGAAGCCACTGTGAGAGTGCAATGGTCCAAACTGGATATCTGCAAAATTCCCCAGATGAGTAGATGTATAGTTCCAAGCATTGGTTGAAAAAAACTTGTATAAGCGTGAATTGATGACTAACGGTTGACAGCTTCAATTCCGAGGTCTTCGCCCTAGGACCTAGGAACATTGGTTCCATGTGTGCCATGGCAAAGGTCACTGCAACAAGGCACCAAGGGCTTGCGGTTTTGAACAAACATAGCAGCGGAAGCAGAAGGGTATGACGTAGGCACTTGCTTCACTGTATAATTCCAAGTCTCCGTAACAGCCTAAGGAGGTCAATCTTGTACATCTCACACATGTTCTTCTATTTTCTTGTTACCTCATCGCCTTCTCTCCAAATGCTCCATGATGTTTCACTCCTGAATATGGACCACCTCCATCGCGCAAACACACCCGCTTTTTCCTTTTCTCAGCAAACTGGGGGGGCTGGGTGGCACATGTTTCTACCACTCGCCATAGCATTACATACCTTGGATCGACAAGAGTGGAGGGAACGATGAAAAAAGAAGTGAGTAAACCCATTTGTTGCGAACGCAGCTTCCAAATACTGTATGCAAAGTGGTTTTAAAGTTGGGAATCGACATTTCTGACCCTATCCCACATCTCAACACCAAAGATGTCGCAAAACAAATTAAATTTGCACATGGAAGTGGCATCCCAGTGCCAGGTGCCCGACTCATAGGGTGAAAGCTGTCCGTCATGCAGCCATGCAGCTTACGCACCTGTCCAGAGACATCCAGAGATATGCCATTTCTTTGCAATCCAAAATCATCACGAACATTCACGAACAACACCTATAGCCATAGCCATTCTGAAACTCTCAAACTGAAAAAGTGGTCTGGTCAGTTTCGGGCAGACTGAAAGGAGAAGAAGTTCCCCGGTCCTCATTTGATCCAAGTTTTTTTCCAAACCCATTTTTGGTTTCCCCAATCCCGGCCTGCATACCGTACAGTCCGTGTAATCACGGGGATGCCGTAAACGGGAGGTGCGGGAACTGCACCCGAAACAAACGTCGGCGGCGGCACCTTGACGGGTGAAACCGTCACCACACGCGGCGCCATCATCGGTGTGGCCGGTGGCAAGGGTGCCAATGGTGCCAAGGGTCCTGTTCTCGGTGGGCACCAGGCCATCGGGGCCATCGGGGCCATCGGCGCCATCGGGGCCATCGGGGCCATAGGGGCCGGCACACAGGGTGTCGGTGCCACTGGCGGACGCGTGGTCGGAACAGGCTGAGGCAAGGTGAGCGGTGGAGGCATATGCCTCGACAAGGGATTCGACGCTGGAATCCTGAACCATTCCGGGCCAAATGTTGGCAATGGACTCATGGACCCATCTGGCAAACCTGGCCATGACGAGAAACATAGAACAGCTAGCCACATCAATTCATGTGAAAGTGAGAACTCGTTGCAACGGCTGTTTCCCATCTCTTCGATAAATTGAATTTGTTGATTACATTGCCTACAAAGTTAGTCCTACTATGATCAGGCAGTGAGACAGATATGCCAGGTCTGCTCGACCAGACTGCTATGCTCTAATACGGTCTAGTAGCATCTAATATGTATTATGAAAAATAATACCAGCATAGACCCCAGATACCCAAAACCAATTTGTGTGCTATCAATGTAGAGAACAGTGTGACGTTTGCAAGAAGCTCAAGACAAAATTCATTGCTATTTTCTTGGGTGTCTGGGTGAAATTGGTGGCCCTGAAAATAGGAAGAAGATATGAAACAGAATTGGCACCCTGCAATGGCACCCAGCAATGGCACCACGCCCACTCCCCCAAAGTTGGTCGTCACCTTCCCCCCACCATAGCACACTACAACTGGCACCTGCAATGGCACGTCCACTCCCCCAAAGTTGGTCGTCGCCCTCCCGCCTCCCCACCATAGCACACTACAATGGCACCCTGCAATCGCACCCAGCAATGGCACCACGTCCACTCCCCCAAAGTTGGTCGTCACCCTCCCCCTCAACCACAGTGCACTACAATGGCGCCCTACGATGGCACCCAGCAATGGCACCACGTCCACTGCACCCTGCAATGGCACCCTGCCACGTCCAATCCGCCAAAGTGGTTCGTCGCCCTCCCCCCTATTGGAAGTAAGAACCCCTATAGCTATCGCTATCTGGGGAAATATGTAATATGTCATATATCCTAATATGAAAAAATAGCTTTACTTCAATTCACTTCACTTTCTTGCCAGTTCAATATCGATATCTGCTTTGCTTCTCAAAACCATTTCTCAACTCGCACTCCCACTCTTTCATTCCACCTCTTCCCTTGAAGTTCAAGATGCTCTGGACAGGAGCGTCCAAGTTCAAACCTCAACGGTGCACTCAGACTTAGACTCTGACAAAACTGCACGTGGAAAAACTATTCATTCATGTGCATTCAGATTAGAACCTTCCATCCTTTCAAACTTTAAACTCCATCACTCTCAGCATTTTGCCGATGCTGGAAAGTACAAAGTCGAGTATCGAATCATCACTCACAGTCTGAAGCAATCTCCTGGATGTGAATATCAGAATATTACTAGAACTAACGAACTCGGGTTTGGTCAGATCTGCTTCCAACGCTGAGCAGCAAGCCAGGAGGCGGATCCAATGGTACCCACAAATCCTTCTGAGGCGAACCTCACAAGATCTCAGCCGCGACAGCTCTGAGAATTTACCAACCAAATCTGTATCTGATAACTTACTGGTACAACTTGGTATGGCTCACCTTGGAAGGCCTGTACTACAGACTTGTTATAGAGTTATGTGGATTACCAACGGAGCACAAAGGGGCACACCAAAGCAAGCATTCGTGTCAGATGAATTCATTCAGACACGCATTCAAGATTTCACACAAGAAATGTAATGTCAAATTTAGTTAAGAGTCCTCAGTACCACTTGCCCATATGGAAACTATTTTCCATCCCACGGAAACTGTTTGCATCATCTTTAGTTGATTTCTGGAGGTTTTTCACCTTCTGCACTTCTGCTCTCCGTCGAATTTGAAGAGCTTCTCGGCTTGTGGCTCCCTGGGCCTGTGGACGACTATGATCATGAAAGGTCTTAAACGACGCTCTTAGCAACACAGGGAGCCGCTCAAAAAAGATGGAAAGATGAAGTACATTGAAATTGAGAGCTTCTCAAACTTGATCGTCTGAGCGTGTGCAGCTTTTTGTTGTCGGCTGAAAACCAAGTCCCAATCCACAAAAACTAAGCAAAACTTATTGTCACATCTCTCCCATTTGAACATGTCACAGGTCTTTTTTCATCATGTTCATTCTCCTTAGCTGGCAACCATCTGTGTCTTACATCTGACCAAAATTTGCATGTTCTCATTCTTTAGACACTGAGTACTGAATCTATGACAAGCTATGGGGGAAAGCTTTACAATCTATCTTGTCTCCTGCCTTCCGCAAAGCCCGCCATCTGGCGCGGCTGGTCAAAGATTTCCATAGTGCCTGGGCCAGTGGAACACCTGTTTGCACCCAATTTCACTCACGTTTGGCTGTCCATTATGAAACCTCTCCAACCACACTTTACCAACATGTAAGGAGAAAAAACAGGAGCAAACATCGTCAAACAGAATCAAGGGATCACATGGGATAATTGCAATGTCATAAAGCAAGCAATTCGAAGGTCTGATCTGAATTATCCTTTGGGAATTCGGTGCGGCTGTCACAATGAATCGTCTTGAACCATCGCAGGGGAAACAAAGCAAACAGAGCAATCAGGAATTAAGAGGAATTCCTCATAAATTTTCCATCTTTGAAAAGAAGTCCACCAGAATGGTGTCATTTCTGGGGCCTCCAAGGCCCTGGCCAAACCCTCTGATGTCGGGTGCGTTGGTCTCTTTGGACCTGGCCAAGCCACCTGGAGTTCGGAGCACCGAATTCGCCAGTGGAAGCAGGTGATTAAAGTTTCAAGCCAAGTCTTTCAATCAACTTGGAAGTACTTCACTCAGATTAAGCCCACAATGCAAGCACATGATATTTGTCTGAAGACACCACTAGAATTTCAAAACCCTAGCTGCTCCACCGGAATTCGGAATGTTTGGAAACTGCTGTCTGCTTGGTAGACGGAGCACCACATAAGGTCAACTCTCTCACGTGTTGATGCATTGAATTTGCATTACGCAGTCATAGATAGTCGCACTAACTGCCTTCAATTGCAGTAATTGTATGTCATAAATTTTGAAAAGACCTGGTGCAAGTCATGTGATAACAGCCAAGCCCTACAACCGTGCTACCAAGTGACGTGGCATCTTGTCCACGTCTTTGTCTTCGAAATCGCCAACTCTGACTTCCTCGCGCTGGCATCCGCCACGAAATCCCACGAAGAATTGTCGCTTGCTCGTTCAAATCTTTTCAAATGTAAGTGCTGAGGTGAAGATACGTCTGACCCAATTGCATGACACCAAATGTCGAGAACATTTCTTGAATTTCTTGTTGGCAAGATAGAACTGGTTTCAAAATCATTCAGATTCTACACGATGCATTGGCATATCATGTTGCAACTGACAAAAGGCAAAGCCTGCCTCCGCATCAGGAAAATTGATGCGCAATGTCACCCTTAGCTCTCTTTGCTAAGGCACGCATCTCTTTCGCGACCACTCAAAGCTTTCACACCAACCATGCGACACAAATCTCTTTCCAAATAACATTGTCTGCCCAACATCTGGTAGCGCAGCATGTTTGCAGCATAGTTGCGCTAGACGACTAGCTTTGAGGATGACAACTCATTTCGCTGCGACGGAACGGTCCCATTGCAGCGTGGGCACGTTCCTTCAATCTCTTGCCCACGAATCACATCGTAGGAGGCCATCCTACGACATTTGTCATCCGCAAGCTGTATTGTTGTCCTGGCCAAGCAATATGAGCAACACAGGTGATGCCGGACGCATCGACCACTGGCATGGAGAAGTGCTTGGAGATACCGAGGTGAGCAAGCTTTCATTTCGACAGATGGATCTCGGATTTGGATTCGAAAAAGCAAAAGGAAACCAAGGACTAAGGACCGCTATAGATTCATAGATTGTACAATCTACATGCATCATCAATATTCATCTATCATCAATCATCATCATCATCATCATCATCATCATCATCATCATCATCAATGTCAACAATAATAAATCATCAATCATGCATCAATCATTATCATCATCATCATCATCATCATCATCATCATCATCATCATCATCATCATCATCATCATCATCATCAATGTCAACAATAATAAACCATCAATCATGCATCAATCATTATCAATCACCAATTATCAATCATCAATAATCGTTAATCATCAATCAAATATGCATCTATATCTATAGTTCATATTATTTACATATTGACTGGTCTATAAAAATATACACAGCTATTTGTTGCACCAGCCGTTTGCTTGAAGATTTCAAGTCCCCTGGCCTTCCAATGAGCTCATCCGGATACCAAGGAAGGTCGATGTCTTTCTCCAAGATATCAACCATCAACAACTGTTGCCTCTGGAGGCACAGCAGCACTTAGACTTAGACCACACACCCTAAGCTAGTAGAGTGCACAGTGAAGTGGTATGCCGGGGTATGTTCAGGAGGGATGCACAATGCATCTTGGAGAGAAAGGATGATAAGTTATCGATAAGATTCGAGGCAACAATATCAGGCGCCGTGTGTTGATTACATGACAACCCTGTATACGTGAATGAATTTCAATGACACCTCAGCGTCTGCCAAAAGTGCCCACACCAAAAACATGAATTGATATCCTTGCTGTGATTTGATTTGATAGCTAACTCAAGAATTTTACTTTGTTCTATTCTGTATGACCCAAGCTCACATGTTTACATGGGGAACTTGTATCATAAACGCTTCAAACACTACTTTCCTCCAACACCGAGCGAAGCCCAACGCAGGTCCCTCGTGCACCTTGGATTGTAAGGCACTTTGATTGTCTTCAAGAAAGGACAATCCTGCAAGTCAACCAGATCATGAGATATTGTGAATGGTTTAGCAACCATGATGCTAACCCACTTCAGCTGTCTTTGAAGGATATGTATCAGCCCAGACTTGAACAAATGACTTGGAGCCTTCTTCCCATATACAGTCTAGATTCTAGATCTTCAATAAAGATCTGATTTTTTTTGGTTTCGTTTAAGCTTGGTAGGATGCCGCACATATAACCATTGACTTTGCTCTAGTTCCGAGATGTCTCAGGGCTCGCTCTGGATTCTACGATCATACTCCTTGGTGGACCACTATCCCGACTGTGCCCTAGCAATACGCATCTCATCAATTCTCACCATATCTCCTCATAATCTCGACCAATGGCACTTCGGCGGCCGCTAACAATGGTCGATTTCCTGGAATCGACCACATCTTCAGCCTCGCCTGGCCATGTCCACATGAATCTGTGTCCACTCTTCGCAACAAGTTGTCTATTTCTTTAGTCTGCGTCCGCTATACCGAGAATGTGTGTCCTATCGAGTCCTATCTTTGACCTTTCTACATGCACCAAAGTACTAACTGTAACTGTCACCAACACCCTTCGATGTTATAGGCCTGGATAGTATGCAGTCACCTCATCGCCCAGCAAAGTGATCTCAAACCATATCTGCATCTGCCGTAGTTAAGTCAAACTCTGAATCAATTTCATATGATTCTGAAGTGACTCAGGAGTTCACACAGAAAGTGTGCAGCCCGCCATTGTCCTCAGTTTGCAACATGCAAACAACAATTGACTCGGCAGCATGTTGGCGGCCCCATGAATGCAAGTGTGTTCTGAACTGTTGCCATTCCCACATTGTCACAAAACATCAAGTGAAGAGGGTATTTCAAATCTCAGATGCACTGGCATGTTGGAAAATTGAAAGTGTAACCTCAGGTTTGCAAAGCGATACCAAGGGCAGTGCCATCGGTAGAAGTTCTTTGGCCTAAGTGCAACGCTCCAGAAATCGCCAAGCCACTCAAAGCTCCAACGCTTCAAGGATTCTTTTTCATAGCCACAACTGCCGGCTTCAGGAAAAACCGAACTTTCAAGTCTTGCAACTGAGGTCCAAACTTGTTGAATGAAAACATTGAGAAATGTCTCTTCCTCATTTTTTTTCGCGCCTGCCAAAGAAGAAACATCCGACTCATGACACTTTCAGGTTGCAACACGATGCAATCTTCAAATTGCAGTTGTTGCGAAACGCCTTTCCAGTGGAATCTTGCCTTTTTCACCTTATTCTACATGTTTCAATCTTATGTTCAAGCATTCCTAGCCTGTCTGTGTTTGAGATTTGTCTGCTGTGACCTTTCATACCTTTTCTATGTTTGTTCTCCTTGACAGATCACAAAATCATTTGTTCTATCCATGCCATGAACGGCAATATGCTGCTCTTTAAACTTCCATGAGCGATGTTGAAATCTTGCGACTTCATGATACTTTGAGATTTTATCGTCAATGAGAACATGTAAACCTCGAATCTCCACTTTTGTTGTTCGAAGATCCAGGGTTCCGAAAAAAAAAATTGGCACCTTGGCCGGAGTGCCACATGGTTGCACCAAACCCCTGGCTTGGCACAGTGTTTCCAGTGCCAACCAGATTCCTCAGCGTCTAGGCTTGTGAAAAGGTGAAGGCAACAGGCACCAGGCATCATACTGAAGTCTCAGTCTGCAAACAGTTGAATACTTCAGAACTAGCTCCAATGACCAATGACTAACAATAGAAATCTTGGCCATACAGACTTGATGAAACGAAATGATGCACGTGGTCCGAGAATCCGGCTCTCTCAAATTTCTGTGACAGAATGTCTCCATTCTTTGAAATAAAATTTCAATTATCATGTCCTGTTTCCTCCAATCCTGCGCCACGGTCATTAATGAGCCAAGGTTCTCCTTCGTGGATTGTGAAAGTGGCGAGTACCACTTCACCGGTGCTGGAGGATACAGCCTGGTCTACAGCTGCGCGGTCCATCTCACAACATCGCACAAGTAGACAGCGATCTACATGTCTGCAATCTCTCCATCTTTGGGTGAAAGTACAAGTGGAATCAAGTCGGCTCAGATCATGATCATCGTCTTTGATGTCTTTGCTGTTTCAACTTTACGAAAATTTCAGGGCACGAGTAGATGTATAGTAAAGCTCCAAGCATCAGGTGAAAAGCTTGGATAAGTTAGGATAAGCGTGAATTGAGGGTGAACGGTTAACAGCTTCAATTCCGAGGTCTTCGCCCTGGGAACATTGCCATGGCAAAGGTCGTGGCTGAGGGAGGCTGCATTTACTAAGGCACCAAGGGCTAGCGATTTTGAACACACATAGCAGTGGAAGCAGAAGGGTATGAAGTAGGCACTTGCTTCAGTATCTACGAGATCCACCTTTGTCATGTCATAAAGAAATGACCTTGGCATTTCTTGACTTGCACAAGCTCTCAGTCCAAGAAATGACTCCCAAATCTCTTCAAATATTTGTAAAACAAAGCGAGAAATAGAAGGATACTAGAGGCTGCAATGTGGAATTTGACTCACCCTTGTACGCTGTGCTTTCATTGTAAGGCAACAGGACTTCTCAAACTATCGAAATCACGTCAAGAGCTTCACACACAATTCCCACAAACTACAATTCCAAGTCTCCAAACAGCATAAGAGGGGCAAATCTTGCACTTCTCGTTCATGCTCTTCTATTTTCTTGTTGCCTCACCGCATGCTTCCAAATCCTTCATGATGTTTTCCCTCCTGAACATGGACCACCTCCATCGCGCGAACACACTCGCGGTTCCCTTTTCTCAGCAAACTGGGGGGGCTGGGTGGCACATGTTTCTGCCACTCGCCATAGCATTACATACCTTGGATCGACAAGACTGGATCCAACAATGAGAAAAGAGTCCTACTGGAAGTGAGCAAGCCCATTTGTTGCAAATGCAGCTTCCGAATATGCAAAGTGGTTTTAAAGTTCGGAGTCGGCATTTCTGACCTTATCCCACATCTCAACACCAAAGATGTCGCAAAAAAAAATAAAATGTCCACATGGAAGTGGCATCCCAATGCCAAGTGCCCGACTCGCAGGGTGAAAGTGTACGTCATGGGGCCATGCAGCTTACGCACCTGTCCAGAGACATCCAGAGATATGTCATTTCTTTGAAATCCAAAATCATCACGAACATTCACGAACAACACCTATAGCCTATAGCCATAGCCATTCACTCTGAAACTTTATAAGTGGTCTGGTTGGTGGAGAAGTTCCCCGGTCCTCATTTGATCCAAGTTTTTTTCCAAACCCATTTTGGGTTTCCCCAATCCTGGCCTGCATACCGTACAGTCCGTGTAATCACGGGGATGCCGTAAACGGGAGGTGCGGGAACTGCACCCGAAACAAACGTCGGCGGCGGCACCTTGACGGGTGAAACCGTCACCACACGCGGCGTCATCATCGGTGTGGCCGGTGGCAAGGGTGTCAATGGTGCCAAGGATGTTCTCGGTGGGCACCAGGCCATCGGGGCCATCAGGGCCATCGGGGCCATCGGCGCCACCGGGGCCATCGCGGCCATAGGGGCCATTGGGGCCATAGGGGCCAGCACACAGGGTGTCGGTAGCACTGGCCGACGCGTGGTCGGAACAGGTGCAGGGAAGGTCAGCGGGGGTGGCATATGCCTGGACAAAGGATTCGACGCTGGAATCCTGAACCATTCCGGGCCAAAGGTTGGCAATGGACTCATGGACCCATCTGGCAAACCTGGCCATGACGAGAAACATAGAGCAGCTAGCCACATCAATTCATGTGAAAGTGAGAACTCGTTGCAACGGCTGTTTCCTATCTCTTCGATAAATTGAATTTTGTTGATTACATCGCCTACAAAGCTAGCCTTACTATCATCAGGCAGTGAGAAAAATATGCCATTTCAGGCTCGACCAGACTACTATGCTCTAATACGGTCTAGTAGCATCTAATATGTATTATGAAAAAATATGTAATATGTCATATATCCTAATACAAAAAAATAGCTTTACTTCAATTCACTTCACTTTCTTGCCAGTTCAATATCGACATCTGCTTTGCTTCTCAAAACCATTTCTCAACTCGCACTCCCACTCTTTCATTCCACCTCTTCCCTTGAAATTCAAGATGCTCTGGACAGGAGCGTCCAAGTTCAAACCTCAACGGTGCACTCAGACTTAGACTCTGACAAAACTGCACGTGGAAAAACTATTCATTCATGTGCATTCAGATTAGAACCTTCCATCCTTTCAAACTTTAAACTCCATCACTCTCAGCATTTTGCCGATGCTGGAAAGTACAAAGTCGAGTATCGAATCATCACTCACAGTCTGAAGCAACCTCCTGGATGTGAATATCAGAATATTACTAGAACTAACGAACTCGGGTTTGGTCAGATCTGCTTCCAACTCTGAGCAGCAAGCCAGGAGGCGGATCCAATGGTACCCACAAATCCTTCTGAGGCGAACCTCACAAGATCTCAGCCGCGACAGCTCTGAGAATTTACCAACCAAATCTGTATCTGATAACTTACTGGTACAACTTGGTATGGCTCACCTTTAAATTTGAAGATGGCTGGAGTGCATGTACTACAGACATGCTATAGAGTTATGTGGATTACCAACGGAGCACAAAGGGGCACACCAAATCAAGCATTCGTGTCAGATGAATTCATTCAGACACGCATTCAAGATGTCACACAAGAAATGTAATGTCAAATTTAGTTAAGAGTACTCAGTACCACTTGCCCATATGGAAGCTATTTTCCATCCCACGGAAACTGTTTACATCATCTTTAGTTGATTTCCGGAGGTTTTTCACCTTCTGCACTTCTGCTCTCCGTCGAATTTGAAGAGCTTCTCGGCTTGTGGCTCCCTGGGCCTGTGGACGACTATGATCATGAAAGGTCTTAAACGACGCTCTTAGCAACACAGGGAGCCGCTCAAAAAAGATGGAAAGATGAAGTACATTGAAATTGAAAGCTTCCCAAACTTGATCGTCTGAGCGTGTGCAGCTTTAGTTGTCGGCTGAAAACCAAGTCATCCACAAAAACTAAGCAAAACTTATTGTCACATCTCTCCAATTTGAACATGTCACAGGTCTCTTTTCATCATGTTCATTCTTGTTAGCTGGCAACCATCTGTGTCTTACATCTAACCAAAATTTGCATGTTCTCATTCTTTAGACACTGAGTACTGAATCTATGACAAGCTATGGGGGAAAGCTTTACAATCTATCTTGTCTCCTGCCTTCCACAAAGCCCGCCATCTGGCGCGGCTGGTCAAAGATTTTCATAGTGCCTGGGCCAGTGGAGCACATGTTTCAATCAATTTCACTCACGTTTGGCTGTCCATTATGAAACCTCTCCAACCACACTTTACCAACATGTAAGGAGAAAAAACAGGAGCAAACATCGTCAAACAGAATCCAGGGATCATATGGGATAATTGCAATGTCATAAAGCAAGCAATTCGAAGGTCTGATCTGAATTATCCTTTGGGAATTCGGTGCGGCTGTCACAATGAATCGTCTTGAACCATCGCAGGGGAAACAAAGCAAACAGAGCAATCAGGAATTAAGAGGAATTCCTCATAAATTGTCCATCTTTGAAAAGAAGTACACCAGAATGGTGTCATTTCTGGGGCCTCCAAGGCCCTGGCCAAACCCTCTGATGTCGGGTGCGTTGGTCTCTTTGGACCTGGCCAAGCCACCTGGAGTTCGGAGCACGGAATTCGCCAGTGGAAGCAGGTGATCAAAGCTTCAAGCCAAGTCTTTCAATCAACTTGGAAGTACTTCACTCAGATTAAGCCCACAATGCAAGCACATGATATTTGTCTGAAGACACCACTAGAATTTCAAAACCCCAGCTGCTCCACCGGAATTCGGAATGTTTGGAAACTGCTGTCTGCTTGGTAGACAGAGCACCACATAAGGTCAACTCTCACACGTGTTGATGCATTGAAATTGCATTATGCAGTCATAGATAGTCGCACTAACTGCCTTCAATTGCAGAAATTGTATGTCATAAATTTCGAAAAGACCTGGTGCAAGTCATGTGATAACAGCCAAGCCCTACAACCGTGCTACCAAGTGACGTGGCATCTTGTCCGCGTCTTCATCTTCGAAATCGCCAACTCTGACTTCCTCGCGCTGGCATCCGCCACGAAATCCCACGAAGAACTGTCGGTTGCTCGTTCAAATCTTTTCAAATATAAGTGCTGAGGTGTTGGCGAAGGAAAGATACGTCTGACCCAATTGCATGACTCCAAGTGTCGAGAACATTTCTTGAATTTCTTGTTGGCAAGATAGAACTGGTTTCAAAATCATTCAGATTCTACACGGTGCATTGGCATATCATCTTGCAACTGACAAAAGGCAAAGCCTGCCTCCGCATCAGGAAAATTGATGCGCAATGTCACCCTTAGCTCTCTTTACTAAGGCACGCATCTCTTTCGCGACCACTCAAAGCTTTCACACCAACCATGCGACACAAATCTCTTTCCAAATAACATTGTCTGCCCAACATCTGGTAGCGCAGCATGTTTGCAGCACAGTTGCGCTAGACGACTAGCTTTGAGGATGACAACTCATTTCGCTGCGACGGAACGGTCCCATTGCAGCTTGGGCACGTTCCTTCAATCTCTTGGCCACGAATCACATCGTAGGAGGCCATCCTACGACATTTGTCATCCGCAAGCTGTATTGTTGTCCTGGCCAAGCAATATGAGCAACACAGGTGATGCCGGGCCGCATCGACCACTGGCATGGAGAAGTGCTTGGAAATACCGAGGTGAGCAAGCTTTCATTTCGACAGATGGATCTCGGATTTGGATTCGAAAAAGCGAAAGGAAACCAAGGACCGCTATAGATTCATAGACTGTACAATCTACATGCATCATCAATATTCATCAATCATCATCATCAATGTCAACAATAATAAATCATCAATCATGCATCAATCATTATCAATCATCAATTATCAAAAATCATGAATCATAAATCAAATATGCATCTATATTTCATATTATTTACATATTGACTGGTCTATAAAAATATACACAGCTATTTGTTGCACCAGCCGTTTGCTTGAAGATTTCAAGTCCCCTGGCCTTCCGATGAGTTCGTCAGGATACCAAGGAAGGTCGATGTCTTTCTCCAAGATATCAACCATCAACAACTGTTGCCTCTGGAGGCACAGCAACACTTAGACTTAGACCACACACCCTAAGCTAGTAGAGTGCACAGTGAAGTGGTATGCCGGGGTATGTTCAGGAGGGATGAGTAATGCATCTTGGAGAGAATCATGATAAGTTATCGATAAGACTCCAGGCAACAATATCAGGCGCCGTGTGTTGATTACATGACAACCCTGTATGCGTGAATGAATTTCAATGACACCTCAGCGTCTGCCAAAAGTGCCCACACCAAAAACATGAATTGATATCCTTGTTTTGATTTGATTTGATAGCTTACTCAAGAACGTTACTTTGTTCTATTCTGTATGACCCAAGCTCACATGTTTACATGGGGAACTTGTATCATAAAACTTCAAACACTACTTTCCTCCAACACCGAGCGAAGCCCAACGCAGGTCCCTCGTGCACCTTGGATTGTAAGGCACTTTGATTGTCTTCAAGAAAGGACAATCCTGCAAGTCAACCAGATCATGAGATATTGTGAATGGTTTAGCAACCACGATGCTAACCCACTTCAGCTGTCTTTGAAGGATATGTATCAGCCCAGACTTGAACAAACGACTTGGAGCCTTCTTCCCATATACAGTCTAGATTCTAGATCTTCAATAAAGATCTGATTTTTTTTGGTTTCGTTTAAGCTTGGTAGGATGCCGCACATATAACCATTGACTTTGCTCTAGTTCCGAGATGTCTCAGGGCTCGCTCTGGATTCTACGATCATACTCCTTGGTGGACCACTATCCCGACTGTGCCCTAGCAATACGCATCTCATCAATTCTCACCATATCTCCTCATAATCTCGACCAATGGCACTTCGGCGGCCGCTAACAATGGTCGATTTCCTGGAATCGACCACATCTTCAGCCTCGCCTGCCATGTCCACATGAATCTGCGTCCACTCGTCGCAACAAGTTGTCTATTTTTTTAGTCTGCGTCCGCTATACCGAGAATGTGTGTCCTATAGTACAAACTGTAACTGTCACCAACACCCTTCGATGTTATAGGCCTGGATAGTATGCAGTCACCTCATCGCCCAGCAAAGTGATCTCAAACCATATCTGCATCTGCCGTAGTTAAGTCAAACTCTGAATCAATTTCATATGATTCTGAAGTGACTCAGGAGTTCACACAGAATGTGTGCAGCCCGCCATTGTCCTCAGTTTGCAACACGCAAACAACAATTGACTCGGCATCATGTTGGCGGCCCCATGAATGCAAGTGTGTTCTGAACTGTTGCCATTCCCACATTGTCACAAAACATCAAGTGAAGGGGGTATTTCAAATCTCAGATGCACGGGCATGTTGGAAAATTGAAAGTGCAACCTCAGAGCTGCAAAGCGATACCAAGGGCAGCGCCATCGGTAGAAGTTCTTTGGCCTAAGTGCATCGCTCCAGAAATCGCCAAGCAACTCAAAGCTCCAACGCTTCAAGGATTCTTTTCCAAAGTCACAACTGCCGGCTTCAGGAAAAACCGAACTTTCAAGTTTTGCAACTGAGGTCCAAACTTGTTGAATGAAAACATTCAGAAATTTCTCTTCCTCAATTTTTTTCGCGCCTGCCAAAGAAGAAACATCCGACTCATGACACTTTCAGGTTGCAACATGATGCAATCTTCAAATTGCAGTTGTTGCGAAACGCCTTTCCAGTGGAATTTTGCCTTTTTCACCTTATTCTGCATGCTTCAANGTGCCCAGCGGATTCCTCAGCATCTGAGCTTGTGAAAAGGTGAAGGCAACAGGCACCAGGCATCATACTCAAGTCTCAGTCTGCAAACAATTTCATATTTTGGAACTAGCTCCAATGACCAATGACTAACACTAGAAATCTTGGCCATACAGACTTGATGAAACGAAATGATGAATGAAGCAATACTTTGTTCGGTTTTCAGGCACCATGTGGTCCGAGAATCCGGCTCTCTCAAATTTCGGTGACAGAATGTCTCCATTCTTTGAAATAAAATTTCAATTATCATGTCCTGTTTCCTCCAATCCTGCGCCACGGTCATTAATGAGCCAAGGTTCTCCTTCGTGGATTGTGAAAGTGGCGAGTACCACTTCACCGGTGCTGGAGGATGCAGCCTGGTCTACAGCTGCCCGGTCCATCTCACAACATCTCACCACCAAACAAGCGTGTAGACATCGAAGTCTACATGTCTGCAATCTCTCCATCTTTAGGTGAAAGTACGGAACAGCCAAAGCAAGTGGAATCATGACAGGTGATGACTCAGATCATGATCCTGGTCTTTGATGTCTTTGATGTTTGAACTTTACCAAAGATTCATGACATGAGTAAAATAGTAGATGTATAGCTCCAAGCATCAGTTGAAAAGCTTGGATAAGCGTGAATTGAGGGTTAACGGTTAACAGCTTCAATTCCGAGGTCTTCGCCCTGGGAACATTGCCATGGCAAAGGTCGTGGCTGAGGGAGGCTGCATGCACTAAGGCACCAAGGGCTAGCAGTTTTGAACACACATAGCAGTGGAAGCAGAAGGGTATGATGTAAGCATTTGCTGCAGTATCAACAAGATCCATCTCTGTCATGTCATCAAAAAAATGGCCTTGGCATTTCTTGATTCGGACAAGCTCTCATTCCAAGAAATGCCTCACAAGTCTCTTCAAATATTTGTAAAACATAGCGAGAATGCAAGGATACTACAGGCCCCAAGGTGGAATTTAACTCACCCTGTCAAATATACGCTGTACTTTCATTGTCAGGCAATAGGACTTCTCAAAATATCGAAATCACGTCAAGAGCTTCACACACAATTCCCACAAACTACAGGAAGCTGCACAATTCCAAGTCTCCGTAACAGCCTAAGAAGGTCAATCTTGTACATCTCACACATGCTCTTCTAAGACTCTTCTATTTTCTTGTTACCTCGTCGCTTTCTCTCCAAATGCTCCATGATGGTTCACTCTTGAACATGGACCACCTCCATCGCGCGAACACACCCGCTTTTTCCTTTCTCAACAAACTTGGGGGGGCTGGGTGGCACATGTTTCTACCACTCGCCACAGCATTACATACCTTGGATCGACAAGAGTGGAGGGAACGATGAAAAAAGAAGTGAGCAAGCCCATTTGTTGCGAAAGCAGCTTCCAAATACTGTATGCAAAGTGGTTTTAAAGTTCGGAGTCGACATTTCTGACCTTATCCCACATCTCAACACCAAAGATGTCGCAAAAAAAAATAAAATGTCCACATGGAAGTGGCATCCCAATGCCAAGTGCCCGACTCGCAGGGTGAAAGTGTCCGTCATGCAGCCATGCAGCTTACGCACCTGTCCAGAGACATCCAGAGACATGTTGTCATTTCTTTGAAATCCAAAATCATCACGAACATTCACGAACAACACCTCTAGCCGATGGCCATTCTGAAACTTTATAAGTGGTCTGGTCAGTTTCGTGTTGGTGCAAACTGAAAGGAGAAGAAGTTCCCCGGTCCTCATTTGATCCAAGTTTTTTTCCAAACCCATTTTTGGTTTCCCCAATCCTGGCCTCGGGATGCCGTAAACCGGAGGTGCGGGAACCGTGTGACAGTTGCACCCGTGAAAATGTCGCCTCCGACATTTGAAATAAACGTCGGAGGCGGCACTTTCACGCATGAAACTGTCCCACGTGACGCCATCATCGGTGTGGAGGGTGGCATGGGTGCTAATGGTGCCAAGGATGTGGGTGGACCAGGCAGAGCTGTATTGTCGTCCTGGCAGAGTAACACGCTCCAACAGCTACTGTCTTGAGTCTTGTGTTTGCTCTGCTCATGTTGCACCGGCACAGACCTCGCCATGCACAGTCGCACCTTTTCTTTCATTTGCGGGGCAAATTGAAGAAGCAAAGCGATACAGCATCAGCAACAGCCACTTTCCCGCCTCTGCACGGCTGGAAGATAGATGCAGCCGCAGGAAGCGGTTGAAACTACTGCATTCGAGCATGAAGCGCGGAGGGCGTGTTGCACAGTTTAGCATGCAAAAACACGGGTTGCTCAAGGACTGGCCCTTCCCATTCGGGAACTTGCAGTAACCTTGACTGTGCTTGGACGTCTTCAGACATGAATCTGAAGAGCTGAAGAAGATCAATATCAGGAAGATTGCCATATTTCAAAAGGGCCTTTGTGAACCAGCCGTGTCCATCAGACTCCTGTGCCACATCTCCACTTTTGCATGCTTTAAAGTAAATCACCCGAGCCAGTGAGGAGGGCCGACGTAGTGTGGGCATCATTGGCCTCACAGGTCCACTTCTGGCTGATAGGTTTACTCGCCTGCGACAAGCATCCAAAAAGAAAATGAACAACGGACTCTGTGCTGAATCAGCACTGTACAACGCAGATGTTTCTGGCAGGTGTATCCGCTGCCATGGCAAAAAGTCGCTCACGGCCACAAGTCTTTCTAAGTCGTCATCCCCCTGAGCATCAACAGGAACAAGGTACATCTCCTTGGCACATTCAATACCGTGACCACAATAGTATAAAGGCACAAGTAAATCTTTTGTACCACCAACACGCTGCAGAAGGATCTTGGCTAGCGTCCTGAGGTCTGAGCAAGTGGCATTCATAAGCGTGATGACATCATATCCAGCTCTGCAAAAGAGGTCGTGAACAGCGTTCCCATCACTCTTAGCAAATTTCAACCTGGTAAAAGTACCATTGTATTCCCAATTTGCGATTACCAGTGCTGGAGGTTTTGCATGGCAAGGTCTGACCTCCCTGGCAAAGCGGCCGCAAAGAGGACAAGCGTAGCAAAGCAGGCTCAAATTGAGCAAATGTGCAACTACCACAACCATCAAAGTTAGAGTGGGGCAGCCAACCTCGGTGAGTGCTTCCGATTCCCTTGTTTTCTTCTGCTGCCACCTGCTCAAACAATGAACCCACATCTGGGCTTTCCTGGCAAGGTACATTGCTTTGCTGCTGCTTACTTCGCTGTGATTCAACAGTGCAATTCCATGTTCGTAGTGTCCCTGGTCACATGCTAGTCCCGCAAGTTCCAATCGGCACTCTGCCAGTCTAACATGATCCGGGCCATATATCTTTCGAAAGAATGTTTCTGCTTCTTGGAGTGACTTGCGGGCCTCTGCAACTTGTCCTAAAAGTCGGTAGAACCTACCAGAACACAGGAGAACCCGAGGTCTTTCTGCTGACTCAACACCAGTGGCATTCAAGATGTCGACAGCTTGATTGCAAAGGTCCCTCCCTTCATGAGTCCTACCAAGGTGCCCAGAGGCTTCGCCCATGATACGCAAAGGCCGAGCCAAGCGCTGATGTCTTGGCCCGTAGAGTCGGCGAAAAAACATGACAAGTTTGCTGGCGATTTTGCTGGCTTCTCTAGCATCTGTGGGCCTACCGGTCGTCAACAGCAGGAGAGCACGCCGCTCTCTCAAATATGCAAGTGAAAACTTAATTGAAGGGAAATCTGTGTGAGACATGGCTTGAAGGATCCTCTCAGACTGTTGCAAATGTTGACGTGCTTGCGGAAACGCTTCCCGTGCCAGGTACCACGCTGACAACGCATTGTGTACATGGGCTTTTGGGCCATCGGTCAGTATATCCACTTCTTTCTCTAGTTGGTCAGCCAAAACCTTTGCTCTTGCAAACCCACCAGTATCATTTTTTAAGTAATCTTTGGAACTCACTCTCAAGATGTTCGCTTGCGCATGCACATGCACAAGCTCAGCAAGATGAACTTCATTCTCAACTTTGAGGCTGCTTGTAAGGTTTGAAAGCTCTCTGATAGCTTCATCACCGAGACTCCGACTCCGACTGCAGTCGGTGTCTGAGACAACAACAGCAAGAGTGGCAACGCAAACAGCATGTTGCAAAGAACCCATTTTCCACTCTTTCATTTCCTCTTCAAGCCATCTTTGCGCCTCTTCAGACTTCCCCTGATTGTACCACACATACCCGCTAATTGCAATTTTAGTTTTGCACATCAGATCCGCCAACTCCCTCGTCATTGCTAGTTTATTCGGACGCAGCCGATCAAGCAATGACTGCATGTGCCAATTAGCTGCTTCGGAGACACGATAGAAGGATGCTGGGTACCACCATTGCTCCCCTGGAGGCTGCTGCAGAGCAACTAAGACATGGGCTACAGTCGCTGTTTCCCCATAACTGAGTACATCTTGCGCAACGACCTCGCTGTTGGCTTGGTGCAAGGAGAATGTGTGGTCACCATCAAACCGCAGGAGGTAAAGATCTTGCAATTCTTCTAAGCTCCCGTTCAGCTCATTTTTGCTAATCAAGCGCTCCACCAATCCCCTGTTGACACCCCTGTAGCTAAGAAGCGACATGTACTTCACAAGTTTCAAGCTCGACGAGTTTTGCAGGAGGGCCATTTGCTCTTGCCACAGCACTCTCAGAACGCGGTGGTTATGACGAACCCTGACCAACCTTGAAAATTTGAGCCATGTAGTGGACAACTGCCGTGTCAACTGCTCAAAGGGTTTCCTAGATGTATCACGAACAACCAATGCACCAGCTTGTATGAGTGCTAAAGGAAACCCAGACATTACGCTAGCCAGATTCTGCACACGACTGTCTGTGCAGCCGGTCAATTTCTGCAAAATCTGTGTGCTTTCATTCTTGTTCAGCCGGCGCAAATGAATCACCTCTGACTTTTCTGGTGCATTGTTTTTGTCAAGCGACGTAGTGACGATGCAACCACGGGGCGCCTGTGGCAGCAAATCTTCAATTTGTTCCAAATCACGAACATCGTCTAACAGCAAAATCCAACCATGTGTCTGTTTGAGCCACTGCTTGGCTTCTTTTGCAGCAACTTCATCATCCATGTGTATGTTTGCTCGCTCCACTTTCTTTGCAAGTTCTGCCAAACCCCTGAGGGTGCCCGATCGATCCTTTGCCACAATAAACCAACGCAACTGGACCTTGCTACCATGCACTTTTTCAACGTTGCGTACTGCTTCTATAGCAATCCTGGTCTTCCCAATGCCACTGGGCCCTGCAAGACAAAGCCAAGACGGTGCAGTGCGACTGCTGATCTTGCTTCTCAACAATTCTGTCTCCTTCTTGCGGCCAACATATTCACTGCCAAAATCACCTGCTAAAGCGAGATTCTCTACTTCTATCAATTTCACCTCTGCTGGGAATGTCGTGGGAGAAAAAGACACTTGCTTAGACACCAGCTGCATACTGGTGAGCAGGATGACAAGAGCAAGGCCCTTCCCATGGCATCTCCTCATAACCTTTCAAAAGTATTGAAAATAGAATTACAGTGAGAGTGTGTCAAAGAGAAATCGTGTCTTTGTGCATTCTGTGGGGGGGTTGGACTCTTTGAATTCCTTGGGTTCCTAAACACACTAGAGAACCGAGCCAGTCACCAGTCACCTTGAGACGTGCACATACCTCATATGTCATATGCCTCATGGGAATTGTTCGGTCTGTCTGCAACATCATGCTCGGAAACAAAAGCTTGTTAGCTGTGTCATTTTTGAGGATTATACCAACTCAAAAAAAAACCAGCTAGGGACCTTTTGAGTTTTTCAAACCACCGCTCATCACCCCCTCGCCCTCGTGATCAGTCAGCTGTTGCCGTATTAGACTGGGTTTGTTTCCACGACTCGCACCTGTCCCGCTTCCCTGGGCTTGCAATCTCGCAGTTCGTCTTCACCTTGATGTGGGGTCCAACGGAGCAGGGTGAAATGGCAGCTCTTTCAACTGGCGGGTAGGTGTTGATGCTTCAAAAATCCAGTTTCCTTTCCAGCCAGGATGACTGTTGACCTACACTCAACATGATTTGCAATGGCTCTTCACCTCGTATTTTGTAAGCATTTAAACTGTTTTTGCCTGTTCTTGTTTAGTAGGAATTCCCATCACAAAAAAAATCAAATTGAGCAGGTAATATAGGGTCCTGCTCGCCCGGGAACTACGGGGGTATAGGAGGGATTTCCTCCCTACGTACCTACCTACATTTCCTGGAAAAGACAAAATTGAGGCTGTGTAGATGATCATCTCAGGAGTATAGAGTGTAGCGCTGGTGTCAACAGTCGTTCCAAGGAAAATGGGATGATAGTTGTCCCGGTTGTCCCGGTTGTCCCGGTTGTCCCCCTTCCCAGTGATAGTCCGTAGTTGAAAGTATATAAGAGGTATCAACCACAAAACCAGTGGTCGTTGTGATCATGGTTGTGGTCACTATTACTGCGACGGGGGAAGAACCCAAAGTAAATCCTTCAAAGAAGCGAAAATTTGTCAGGATGCCGAAGCGCCTATGACAACCACTGCCCCCTTTGTGAATTGGACTACAAGTGGGTTTCATGTCCATTTGAGTCATGGTTGACATCTGAATCACTTCACAGCCTTTTCTTGAAACAGGATCGATAGCGAGATTCGTCTGACAACACTCACTGGTCCAAGTAGGAGGATGGAAAGACGTAATGACACTTCAAATACAACCACGTTGATCAGTCTTCCAATCAACCGCAAAACCGCACCCCAGCAGGTAGCAACCTGCAACACCTGTGGGGCGTCGCACATGACCAGCTCAGAACACATGTGCCATGCCGGCCATGGCAAAGCACCCTCTTCCACTCTGTATTCGTGTCGTGTCCAGAACAAGCTGGACACATGTGTCATCATCCTTAGGTCCTGTTTGTTGTCTTGCACCCACAACAAGGTCTTTGAGCCGATTGACGGTCATAGGAGACGGGAAACGGTTGAGATCCCCAGTTGGTCCAGATTTTCATAGGTTTTTGAAAACAAGTCAAGCTGCCAGCAGAGAAGGCCCACACCACCTCACCACTACACCTCCGCACCGGTGCTTTTTTGTCCCTGGCAACACATGTGGTTCTCCTTGACGCCGTGAGACACAGGTTGACCAAGATCAGCTCCACCTCTAGTGTGCTCCCACTCCAAAGACCCCCTGTTAGATGGAGAAGATGGAGATGTCCGGATTTCGCGCCACGGAATCATGGTCCTGGATTGAGCGAAGCTATGAAATCGCGGAGTTCCAGCACCTCTGTGTGCTCTGATCCAAGTAGTTTTTCTCGTATGCCCAGCTCTCCTTGCAGGTTTACAATTCCAGAAAGGACTTGATCCTATCAAATTTACCTGTGCTAGCTTCATCATCAACACTAGCAATTGTTAATGTGCCATGATGATTTTGAAATCCTGTTGAAATCTTTTGATGTTTTTGCTGAGCTTCGTTGGTAGCATATCAGAGCGTCTTTGGTTTCTCCAAGGCGCCACTTGACATCGGCAATTCCATCCAAGGCATCCGCTACTTCTTCACTTCGCATCCCATTGACACGCTTGAAGATGGCCAGGGAACGAATGTAGAACTCTAATGCACCTGTGGTATCTCCCACTAAGTCTCTACGTCCAGCAAGGTTGTACAAGATCTTGGCGACATGAGAATGTTCCCGTCCAAAAATTTGTTCCCAAATGGACAGTGAGCGGCATGCAAATTGCAAGGCCTTGGCGTTGGCTAGTCCTTTCATTTGTGATCATTTGTGTTTTGTTGAGAAATGGCCAAACAACAGATCAAAACTTCGAAACCCCACAGGCAAACTTTTTCCAAAGCAACAAAGTAACACATGCATGAGTACATGAATGCTTGCAGATAGGTTGCTTCTTCGATTTGACCAGCTCTGTCTTTTAAATTTGCAATGCTATCCAGAGTTGTCGCCACGTAGAAGTGATTTGGCCCCAAGACCTTGTCGACAGAACTCCGTTGTACGACTTTGTCGATAAAAAATTGCCCGCCTCCTCCCGAAGCTTCAGAGCTTGCAAATAGCAGTTAAGAGCTTGCTCACATTGGCCACACGTCTCCTTGTGTTTACATCATCAAGAATAAATTCAAATGTATTGGTACTGCATTAGGCTGATTCGCGGGTATCCAATATCCACCAAGTTTGGGTCCTCCAAACGTGCAATTTCATGGAGAGTTGAGGCTACAAGTGAGCGAGCTTCAGCATGTTCAAACTTCGCCTGGGGTGCATTAAAAGAAATCATAAGAAATTCCTGCAAGCAACAGCTATCACTGCTATCACTGCTATCACTGGAACTTTGGCTGTTTGTGTTTCAGCTTCAAACCAAAGCTTCTTGGTAGAGGCTCAAAGCCTCCTGACACAGCGAAGTTCCATCTGTTTTTGGGATAGCCGGCGACTTTGCAGCGCGCAGTCAAACGTGGTCAAATGACAACATCAAGTGCATTTCCGCAATCTTTCGGGGAATCGGTCCTCGATCTTGCCTGCAGTTGTAGCAGGGCAGGAAGCTTTGACGATGATTGTGTTCTAAAAATGTCGAAAAGATAGGAAATCTCACAACTTTTGGCTGGAGATCTTGAACCTCGTTCGGCTTTCATCTTCGCTACCTCACAAAAGGAGGCAGCTTCCTGCAAAATTGAAACAAGGCCATAGAATGAACCGCATCCATTTGGAAGGAAACAGCAAGGCACACTTGGGCAACTCACTCAGGTGAATAAACAACACTTTGACTGAACAATTATCCCCTGCTCCCGCCAAATCGTCCTGCAAGGGATCACTTGGTTTGTGTTCCAGTGTTGGCCAGTCACCTGGAACTGCATCGCTGCATCGAGGCAGTCCATTCCAATCATTCCACTGAAAATCCGGCCAAGGGACCCAATAGAGCCCGACTGGTAGAACCAAAGAAGTGTTTCTGCACCACAGCTTGGTAGTCCACCATGTCACCTCACAAAAGTCACAAACAGAACACGATTGGCAAAAAAAAGTCGCAACAGTAGCTGAGTCCCAGGTGCCATCCAATCCAGAGTTCAACAAGATGTCCTAACTGGCCAAACACATCATGTGCAAACGATTGAAAAAGTAGACAGGTAGTCATACTTTACCCAAGCCAATGGTCTCCTCAAGCTCCGATTCAGTGAAGTTGTTTCCTGACACTTCAAAGGATTGAGGATAAGAGGGGTTTGTAGTTGCATACTTCGTATTTCGCGATTGCATTGTAATTATAGTACAAACTTGAAAGCCTTAAAAGCAAACACTGGAAGGAAGACTCTGCCTGACATGGACATCACTTCCACCAGCTTCTTGACAGACATCCTTCCTGTGCCATCCTTGTCGAACACCTGAGCCACGGGAAATTGGGATCGCCTAACCTTCTTGCACTGTATCCATCTGCAGCAACAACATTTTGATCTGCCAGAGTACATGTTTTCTTCACAAGACCTTCACAAGTCTTTTGGTGTTGCATGTGTTGCTTTCCTTCGGTCTTCTATAAAACAGCCCGCGGCACACGGAAGTCTTGCAGCAATCTCTCCGCTTGATCTGCAGCCAGCCATGTGGCCAGGGCATCCTGCCACGAGTTGGGCCAAATGAGATGCCGTGCGGGAATTTGGCCATTTCGCCAAATTATGAGGATCCAAAAGAGATGCATAGGAAGAGTTTATGGAAGTACTGGTGCTTTCAAGTAAATAGCTTGAGTGACAGGGAAGAAGCTTTGTCTGAATTGAGTCTGTATGTCTCTTCCCTCCATCGCATGCATGGCATGTCCTCCATCAACGCGCTGAATCTGTTGTAATCCAAAGCAGCGCTACCGACCTTCTTCAGAAGACTGTCAACCTTGGGTCAAATAAAGGCTAAGTCTTTCAATCACGTTTGGGTCACATATTACCTGTCAAAGCAGAAAAGAATTTCAATGGTCTGCCAAAAGCTTCCAACAAATCTTCAACGACATGACGTGTTTCGGTCGATCCGGCTGGCCCAAAATTTGCCTAGCAACGTCCTGCTCTGTGGGATTCATTCCCAGCAACTGCATTGCCTCTGGTAGACGCGTTGGAGGCAAACATTCCGTTAAAGAGCCACAGAGTTCTTCATAGATCACAGGGATCGATGCCTGGGCCGAAAAGAAATGGCAATCCAAGTGGCTTTGAATAGTCTGTCCTTCCAGGAATGATTTCTAAATGGTTTTGTGAAATGATTTGAATATGGCTTTAAATCACTTTCCTCATGTATTCAGGATCAAGGCTTTCAAGGATTTCATAATGTAACACGTGCATCAGCAATCACTATCTAATCCAAGAGAATAGTGCTCAAAACAATCCTCCAACATCTGAGTCACTCTGCAACTTTTGCATCTTTGAACTCGCAAAGTTCCAAAAAAACGACTTGAATGCAACCTCAGTACAGTCATCTATTGCCATGAGCAACACCTGCATCCCAGCGCGTTGCTGCACACATTGCCCTTCTCTTGCAGAATTGGAGCAAGCTGGGCAAACGTTCAGCAGACTGTAAGCGAAAAAGGCCAGAAAATATCTGGATTTGTTGAATCGAACTGCACATTGAAACGAACCAATTATCCAATTGTGTCTTGTTCAGTCAATTCCACCAAAACTTGGGAGCTGTTGCACTGCTGACATGTTGGAAGGTCCTGAATAACAGCCAATGATCCAAGCTCACCCGAAGCTCGTGTAATTGATCCACATCAATGAGAGCGGCAGCAAGGTGGCATGTGAAAATTGGGCCGTAATGTTGCTGATATACTGCAAATGAGCTGAAGGCATTTGAAGGACTTTCATACCCTGGTATTATCGTTCTCCAGAATCTGGGTTTTTTTTCGATGTGAGCACTTCTCCAACTCTATGTCTGATGCGGGCTTCAGCACCTGTACATAGTGTTCCAGGCCCTTGGTGAAGATTGGGCACAAAGATCCTTGTGTGTATGGTGTTTCAAACGCTTTCCATCAAGTACCACATCTTGATTGAAACGATCGACTCTAAAACATTGACAATTGTGCCCCAAGAGTCTTGGAGCTTTGAGAAATGGAACAGCTATTCACTGCCCAAAAGTGGAGACAGCAACAGCACTGTGAAACTTTCAAGTGAAGCATGCGATCCATGCCAAGGTCAGGTGCCAATGGGCATTTTTCGAGCACACAGCCATCAATACCCTCTGTCTTCAATCCGCTTTTTGGTTATTGCAAATACTTATAGAAAGCCCAAAAAGCCCCCCCAATCCGCATGGAAAAAGTCACATGACTTACGGAATGAAAGTTTGCATCCTTTCTTCCACCGGTGGCATCTCCTAGCCACTTTTCTGTGGCTCAGAAGCTAGCATCCGAAAAACTCATGTGTAAAACACAGCCTTTGGAGATCCGAATCACTGAGAAACTCTACAAAGTGGGCCCCAGGTGGAAGATTCTGCATTTCAAAGGTCAGAATTGGTGAGGCAACAGGGGCCAACAAGGTTCAAGCAGTGGGAAGAGTTTGCTTGTTTTGGCTCCAATGCCAGGATTTCCTGGAAAATATGATCAGCCTCAGCGCTCAGACCACCAAAGCTAGGATCAAAGTGTGACAATCCTCTGTGCAAGATGAAATTTGGAATGAACTCAAACTGACTCAAACTCACTTTATATCATCCATGAAACAAAATACAGAATCTGAATCCTTGAGATGCATATTCACCATCTTGATGGCTGCCAAAGACCAAATATGGCTACATGCAGTTACATGCATCTCAAGATATGATCTAAGGCTCCCCACCGAAGAGATGCACCTCCTCGCGCCACATGGCGAAGGGAGGTGCACTGCAGCAGCAGCAAAAGCAGATCTCAACGTTGCGTATCGATACGGTCCGAGGCACAAAAGGCCGTCTCCGCGCCAAATTGCAACGTCACTTCGGGATTCACATCTCCAATTCGAATTTCTGAAAAAGCGAGGCACTCACTGCCAATGCAGCGGCTTGCCAGGCTTCCCCTGTCTTCACTGACGATGCAAGGATTTCTGCCAGTGCTTTCTGCAAAGAACCAAACAAAGCAGTGGTTACGAGCAGCCGGAATCTACAAATGCGGACAAATATCTCTGGGAGACTTCACAAACTTCAATAATTGATTAATGCAAAGCAGAATCTTGGCATGAGATGATCCTTGTAACCGTGCAGGAAGACTTCCTCAAGACGACTAGTGTCTTCTGGCGTGAAACAGCTCTGAGTGCGGAATCAGCAACACACGTTTCAAAAACAGCAGAGATTTGTTGTGTACCCTGGTCATCACAGTCAGTTTTCCTACAAAACCAAGCACTGGTCAAAGCTGTACCTAGAACGACAGCTCGTAGCAACAGCAGATCCAGTTCAACAATTTGGACCACAAGAATCATGCCCTCCACTCATTGCCTTTCTTCACATCGGCAAACACCAACAACAGCAACATACAAAATCATACAAATAGTATTCAAAATGTGATGGTCCTTCTGGAAACTTTCTCACATGTGTCGAATGTTGCAAAACAATTTTCTTAGAGGGCACATGTGAAGACTGATGACAAACAGCCTTCTGGGCACACTTACACGTAAACCCTCAATTCCAGTCATGTAACATCAGTAGATCCTGACAAATAAATACTTCTATAATTCTATACACATCAGTACATGATTGAAGCTTCTGGGATACTTCTGGAAGAAATCTGAATAGACGACCCTAAAACCCTTTCTGCTTCTGCATTAAGAAATTGCTAGACGCACTTGAATTCATCCACTAGCCCAGTGGAATCCACATGCCCACTCTTCTTCTTGGTGCGTCACCTGATAAAAACCAAGGACTCTTTGGAGTGAATGCAAGACAGTCCTAAATGGTTTCCCGTTTCACAAGCAATTCATCTTGCAGACTTCCGCCTTCAAATGGGGCGCCATGCACCAATTCACAAACCTGGCGGCTCAGGGCCATCATTCCCCCATGTCATACAGTGTCGTATAGTCTCTTCCTTGATTCTGGCCTCATGCCTTCCAGCACCAAAACCACTGGCCTTTGGTATCCTCGCATTGTTTGCAGTTCGGCACTGGGACATCTCTTGTAGATGAAAGAATTGTGATCCAGCTTCTTTGCCCAATTCCACACAATTCTTGCAATGTACCTTCCCCATAAAAACCAAGTCTTCAAAAAGCTTCAGGAATTCACAGCTCCCAATCATTTCAAATATTTTCGATGTTCAATTCTTCCCGGCCCTTCAACTCCAGATACTAGGGGTTGACTTGGGGTCGACAAGAAGGAAACCTGCAGAACCTTGACCATCTACCAGCTATCAGCTACTTTGAGAAGTATGATTTGGGACAGCTGTGTTCTTCAGCGCTCAACTGTGCGAACAAGAAACAAGTAAAAATATGTTCATACCATACGTTTCTGCGTCAATGTCTTGTATACAAAGCAAAGGCAAGGCTCCATGCCCAGTTTGGCGTTGATCTTGGTCTGAAGATCCAAAATGGTCTCATCATGCGCATACCTCGTGGCGGCAGGAAATTCATCGGAAGTTCTGAGAAGGTGTCATCAAAAATTATCAAGACATACGCTGGCCTGTTGCACTCATTGATCATCTCTGCCACTCCTCTCCGAGAACCTGCAAAGACGTTGAGCTTTGGAATGACATGACATGCTAAATGGTCACCAAGGTGTTCATCTCCGTCAACTTTGAGATTTCAAGTGATGCACCTTGGAAGCCATACTTCGGGAGTATCTTCTTCTGCACCCTGAAAGCAAGCTCCTCAGTTCATGGATCAGATCAGGGATCCTGGATCTATATTCAGAATCCTATTTCGCTTAGCAAAGCCAACATAGTTCACTGATGTCCATTGCAAGTTTATCCCGCTGGGAAGTCAATTATGTAAGAATAAACCGGACTTCTTGGAGTGCATCATTCCATTTTCACTGTCTGAAAGTATGTTTTTCTACCCTCCAAAAGATTCTTTGGAATGTTTCTCTTCTCACTTTCTGCCATTTCACTGAAGCTGCGCTTAAGGCCACCACCTCGATTCCATCAAAAGGATCCAGTCCTCGACCCTCGCATGGTTCCAGCATCACCAATATACACACATCACACAAGGGACTTCATGGCGCTTGACTGCCTTCAAGAGGGATAGCTTCCACTGAAAGCCCGGAGATTCGAAGCCTCCCAAGAAGCCATTGGGAGTGGTGTCCCCTCGCCATGACGGAAGAAGTGGAACACAGCTTGGTTTTCTTGAAAATACACCATCCCATCCATTCCCCATCCCACCTGAGAGAAGCTCCTGTAGCAATTGCAAGATCTCTTCCTGAAGCTAGAACAAGGTACACTGAGGATCATTGACGAAGTGGTTGATTTGACAGCCACATGCAAAAACACATTTGGAATTCACGTTGTCCCCAGCCTTGCTGATGCTGTCTTCACTGCCAGAGCCTTTTAAAAGCAAGCTCTCAGTAAATTTTGGTGGACACTTAATACACAATGTGAATCATCTGATCTGCATGCTGACTTCATCACCTAAATTAGAGCACTTTATCGACTCAAAGCAATCTGGAATTCTGCGTGTTTACGTGTCAACCAGCACTTCAAGAAGAACTAGGGATCAAGAACCATGGAACTGTGGAACTAGCCTGAACCATTCTCGGAATCAACCGTGCTTCCGGTGTCCTGAAACCACAGGGCAAAATCTGAAATCATCACAGGTTCCACAGTGATCAGGGCTGCAAAAAGACCATTCCTGGCGCTGGAAGTTGCCCTTCTGCAAATCCCCCTGGGCAAAGTGGGACCAAGTGGACCCAAGACAAACAGCTTGGTTCATTTTCTAAGCATTTTTTCTATTGCAATAATTCATCTATCAATTTCAGGCTGCAAGATTCAGAGCTTCAAGCTTTATGCGGAACTCGGTCCAGACTCAAATCACAGGACTTGTTGTGTACGACTGGAATCAACGCAAGTACAAGGCACATCATCCTGACAATCAAATACTGTAGGTCCATCCCTGCACCTCAATGGTCTTGCTCAAGCTTCGCATCTCATCATCCCACTCCCATTCCTTTAGAGCCTGTCAATTCGTATTTGAAAAATCCCAAACGAATGGTTTGACATTTGAAACGCCAGCATTTTCCAAGAGAATGCCAGACGACACAACGGAAAACAAATGACCTCGGTCATCATCTGCAAGCCGCTGTCATCAGCAGAAAAGCCATACCTCTCAAGTTGCCTATCTTTGGTCCTCACTTTCCATTTGTTTGATTGTAAAACGTTCTAGGTATATGAAAATCCTGAGCTTCAGCTTTTTTCGTGGGCACTGCGGCAACAAGCTCATCTTCACCTCTTTGATAAACCTTCGATCCGAGTTTCGGAGTTCTACATCATTCCCACTGTCGCAGCAGCTCAAGATTGCAGATATGTTTGACTTACCAAAACAACCTGCTTGAACGCTTGAGGGTGGAGCTGCTCTTGCAGGTCGGGGTTGTCCCCTGTCCTGGCGCAGCTAGGAGGAAACACTACAAACAGGACAGGAATGACAACCAGAACGTTGGCCCGTTGGCCCCCTTGCATCAAACCCGGAACCCCTTCAAAACTTTGACTTTTCATTCAGAATCCTGTGCTTGCATGCCTGCATGGCTTCATCAGTATTTTTACACCACACACCTGCAACTTGGAAACACACATGGTTCATGCTTCGATGGTCCTCAACTTGACCAATGTCATCTGGACTTCGGGCTTGCGCAACTGATCTAGGAGATCCTGAAGGACATCAGCGATATCTTCATTTCAAGGCTCTATGCCACTGAGATCCCCAGCATTCTGCAGTGACAAGGCCTGAACAGCTGATCAGTTGACATCAGTCAATCAACATAAACGCAGGTGCAGCTAGCCATGAGGCCTTCTCCCGCGTCAGATGCCTAGCGTTGACCTGCCCAAAGACTTCTCAAACATCACGTCATATCACCACAATTTGTTGCTGCAAAAAGCATGCTGGCCTCTTCGGAGCATTCATGGACCTTGAGGGGAAGAAGTAAAGGGAGCTAGGGAACTGGGCCCGTTTTTCTATATGACTCATTTGACTTTCATGGTCTCGACTGAATCATCAGTTCTCATCTGCTTTGTGTCAAGTAAACAATCTGAAGTTCTAAGTTGCCATGATATAGTTAAGGATCTTCTATATATAGTGGGTTCAGCATCTCCATTCTCGTATCCATCTCAGCACGATCTCACATCATCCCTACTTTCATGGAGGATTGAGATGGGCTGGTCATTTTTCATACAATTATTCATCTCACAAATTGAGAAATGCACTTGAGTCTTCTTCTGCTGCATGGTGAGTATTTACAAGCTTGGTCCTCGTCTCATCTCTGTTGCCGCCAAGAGACCGCCACTTCTATCCGCAACTTTTGCCGGATTGCCTCCAGATTAATCTCTGGCCAAAATATGAATGCACCAAACATCACCATCAAATTAGCAGATTTAGATGACTAACACAACAAACACTAGCCTTAATTACTACACTTAAGACCATTGCAACCACGCCTCTGACTGTTCCACGAGGCGGCTGTCTTTGGCAAGCAGGGGTTGGATGGCCTGAAAGTTGTGCTGTGTCACACAGGATTCAAAAATTTATCTTCCCGAGACAACACGTATCTAAATTTTCTAAATGAAATGATGGTGACCAATCCTGCCTACCAATGTTTTCTAAGAAAAGTCAGAACATTCCGAATCTTTTGCATCAAGGCCTCAAGCATCTGGGCCACGCCGTGTTCGCTGCCATCAAAGCCATATCGCGGCAGCACCTGCAACAAAATTAACAAAAAAGTTTAGACAAGGACAAATTTCACAAAGCATGTCACCCCAAGCAGAGTCTTGAGTCTTCAAGTACTCCCAACGATATTGTCTTCTGGTTCTATACTATGCATGTACAACTATGACGATGCCGGGAGTCTCATTCCTCTACTCATGAGACAAAAAAACGACAACAACTCTTTCTCGCCCACCTCACGCTGTACGGATAGAGCCAACTCAGTTCGCCCTGGTACGAACAGCAAATCCTTCTCGGCCTCCGCTGATGTTGTTCGCAGTCACTCTGCTTTTTACTCATTTTGGAAGATCCCAGGGATTCTTGAATAAAAAACCTCGCACTCTTTACGTATCTTTACGTTGCCTCTGACAAAATGAGCCAAACGATTCCAGCAAAGGATGTGGCAAGCAATCTTTTAGAAACAAAGAATCGTGACCTGTGGATTCTGTCCAGCTTGTGCGCTGAAGAGGACATCTAGTTTTCGCTGGAAGCCTCGTGCGTGGCTCATATGTAACAACCCAACAAGACTCATGTCAATCAATCAAATTTCAACATGTGCAACCAGGTGAACAAACCACACATAGTACAAGTCTCAAATCCTAAATGTTGCAAGTCTAAAGCATTTCAGGGAGGTACTCTTTGAGCTGAAGCCAGCTAGAAGATCTGCCAACATTGCCTGAGTTGGCATGGCAAATACAAGTGCCATCACCACGTCACCACGTGCAGAGTGGCAAAATTAAGGTCCAAGCTCGGGCACGAGCTGGTGTCAATTTTGGTTCTGCCTCGCGTCCAATTTGTCAAGAGAAGATTCGATTCATGACAATTTGCACAATTGCAATGTGTGCAGCCAAGGAGCCATTGAGAGCGACATGTCACAAGGAAGTCACTGAACCAGATGTTGAACAAAATAGTAAATGCCGTGTGAAGTTTATTCAATGGTTCCAAATCCGTGTGGTATCACCCTGCGTTTTTGGCTGCCTATTTTGGATACACGCATTTCTATGTTGATGTTTGAAAGCCATGGCTTCGGAAACACCTTGTCAGATGTTTAATTTTTCAAACCGCAAATGGGCATCAAATGGTCATGTTCATATACACTGAAGAAAACTGAAAAGCAAAGTTTGAGGGCCTACCTGTATTATTACAAAAATATGCTAATAATGTGCCTTTGGGGACTTTTAAAAAAGTCCATTTCCGAAATCAAAGTTTATCCAGGTTCAACCTACAGCACACGCGCATACATACAAAAAAAAAACTGGGAATACAAAAAATGCAAGAAATTGTTCGTCCGTTCCATTCCATTTAGAGAAGCAACACTACGAACTGCCGCAGCTAAGTCATTAAAGGGGCACTTCTCTCGCTGTTGAAAAAAGTTGGAACACAACGCTGATACACAAGTCAAGGAATGGGTACGTGATTCATGCATTGAATGAAACTATGCCAGTCCGGCCATATTTTTTCTAGCTCGATGGCTGCGGCGGTCCTCTAGGGTACTGGCAGTCCGAAGGCACCCCATCAATGCACAGTTCTTGATGGGAACATAGTGGCGCCTGTGCCAGGTGCTGCAGTGTTGAAAGTCACTTATTCATGGAGGGTGGGTTTGTTTGTGACTGGCAAGTTGCTAGCTGTAGTGAAGGCTCACCAAGCGCCAAATATGTTAGAACTCGTATCGGAGTCAGACACTTTGCAGGATCTTCTCAAAAGATTGATATGGCTGCGCTCAACAAATTGTTAACGTTCTTTATCGGTGATATCTGGCAAGAGTCACCCATACCATATCCAAGAATGATAATCTTTGGTATCTTGGTCATGGTTTTGCAGGGCCTGTCCACGGCGTTGATGTCTTGAAGGGTGACAATGGGATCCATCGGCAGGCCACTGTGGACCACAAAGATCTGGCGCATGGAAAGAGAAGGTTCCAACTGCAGCTGATGGCACTAAAAGGACCCTGAAATAATCAAACTTTACTGACATTGGCCCACAGTGAGTCGTCTCTCATCCAAAGTGAGACTTGCTTGGTGAAGTAGAATCAAAAGTCTTGACTAAACTTACCCACATTTATTGAAAAGATTGGATTTACATTTACTAAAGGGGCTCACATCTGATACCAAATAATGGATTCATTCATTGATTTCATACTCATACTGCATACCTCAAAAGGATCCAGACTGTCCTCACAGCTTGAAATCTTTTTCTGGGCCTGAGGCCCTGGGCCTTGCACGCAAGTCGAGTCTTATAATTTGCTAATTCCTCTCCTTAGATCTTGTTCCCATCTTTCACTATGTCCCAATGACACAACGACACAACTGGCTTTTGATCAAACCAGCATTGAAAATTCACCCTAAAAAAGCCATTCCATTTCAGGAATGGAGCTTGGAAACAATAGAAGACCAGATACAAAAACGGATGCTAGTCACTCTTTGAAGCTCCACCTCATCAAATAGTATCTCAGTCCCCCCCAAACTGAAGGTTTACTAGTGAATATGCCTCCGATCAAGTACTTGCACACAAACTAGAAATATACACAAATAACCATTTTCAAATTTTCAGCTACCATGATTTTGAGGTAACACAACTGAAATATCAAGTGTGGTGTGCCGCCAGCGAAGCATGATCTCTCTGTGGTATTAGGTTACATCCGCTCCTTACTCAAGCCAGCACCCGAAACTCCACACGCCTCACTGGCAAGCTCTGGCATGCCAAAGGCACTATGACATTGCTTCCGCTTTCTGCGCCCCCTCCGTTTGAAGTGGCTTCTGACACCTCAGCTGGGCTTTTTTGTGACGTGGAACAAGGCGAGGAAGCCACACGACATAAATAGAAAGTCCTGTTGATTGCGAAAAGAAATAGTCTCCCACATCAAAGCATTCAAACGACCTTACAAAAACAAACAGGGATATTTGTTCTGGTGAACCTGTGGGTTTCAAGGGCAGAAGGAACCAAAAAGCCTACAATCACCATAACAATTTCAGATGAGTCACATTGAAATGTCCCAACGCTGGCTTCTGCTCTTTCACTGGCACACACACACACCTGGTCTCTAGCAGAAATGCTTAGACTGGCTAGTGGGCACAGCTGCTCCTCATCTTAAGCGACGACTGCTCTCATTTCCTTCAGCTTGCAGGTGATCCTCGATCCTTGTCCAGCTATCAGGAACCTTTACAAAGAGATGAAATCCCGTCGAACTCCGCAAAATCTTGTATCTTTGAAGGGGCAGCTATCTGTCAACGAATCAAAGTTGAATCACACGGGACCGCTGCACAGCGGTCAAATCTTTCAATTAGAGGTCGAATCCTACCTGCGGTTGACTGGATGCGATGGGCGAAAATGATACGTGATGACAATAGTGGAGACAGCAGCTCTTTTGCTGCAAAGCAATCTCCGTGATGCACAGGTGGTGGTAAACCGTAGAAAACTAGCTCTCAGGACCAGGAACATCAAGCTACTGGTAGGGGGTGAAGGTTCAGATTTCTCAATCTAAACAAGCATGTAAAACATATCTCTTCTTGGCACCTACAGTAATCACATTTTGCGAACATGGGTAGCTGAAAGGCTGGCAGCACTTCAAACCCACCATCCTTAAAAGCCCCATCTCCAAGACTATTCATTGTTTTGCAACGGTCACATGGAAACATCGGAGATCGGAATATTCTTTAACAAGTCCTGGAGACCACAACTCCGTGACCAAACGCTCTGCTTCTCTGTGTAGGACAGGTTTTTTCTGCAGCTGCAACGAAAGGGATGAGCATGATGCAACCATAATGCAGACCTGGTGGAGCGTAATGCCCCCCTCAGAAACCCCGATGCTTGGATTTCCTTTAAATGGATTCCCTAGATAAACATGTCGAAAAAGTCTCCTTTCGGCAGTGTGTCACATTTTGCCAACATCGGCAGCGAAGAGGCTGGCAGCCCCACTTCCACCCCACGCTAAAAGCTCAATCCCGACACATTTCGTAAGTCGCCATGACTCATGAACAAACCTTGGAGACCAAAACTCCGTGACCAAACCTATGCTTTTCTGCATATGACACGAATCCGGAATCTTCGACAAAGGGATGGGATCTTTTGCAAGCATAGTGCAAAGAGAATGCACAGCTGGTAGAGTGTGCTGCGGCTCTCAGGAACCTGCTTCTGGCAGGGAGTGGATGCTTGGAATACCCAAAAGGAATGGCGGGAATGGATTCCTGAAAACTAACATGTCCCACAAATCTCCTCTTGCAGTGAGTCACATTTTGAGAACATCGGCAGCTAAAAGGCTGGCAGCCCCACTTCCAACCCATCCCCCTTGGAATTCACTGGGTACGTCGTGCAACCATTTTAGAGAGCATAAAGCAGCACGTCCTCCCCATTTTAGAGTGGGAATTGCCAGGGGGATTCCAACCCACTGTTGCTAAAAGCTCAATCTCGACAAGTGTTCATTGGTGCAGCAGTCACATGGCACAACTAAGAGCACAATCGCTGCATTGTAACAAATCTTGAAGCCATAACTCCGTGACCAAACACTTTGCTTCTCTGCATCAGACAGGTTAA
>DF242030.1:0-64623 GCA_000507305.1 Breviolum minutum Mf 1.05b.01 | reverse complement strand
GGCAATGGACGTATCTTGTGCTGGATTTGGCATTTGCGATGGTGCTGATGATGGCCTGGAAGAATTCCATTTGGCCCAGGGATCATTCTTCACATCTTTCCACGGATCTTCGGATTTCATGTTAATCACATTTGGTTTGACTACTGCTGCATTTCCTGCAAGGACAATTGGTTTGGGTCTCTGCTTAGCAGCCTCCATGGGTTTTACCAATATGACCGTTCCATTTACACTCAACCATTGAACTGGTGGTGCCGTCTCGGTTGCAATCATCCAGGCATCAGGTCCCAGAGATTTTGTTGCACGGGTTTCCCATTGATGTGCCTTTGTTATCTCCTCAATCACCTCCGATGTTGCCCCCAATGGTGTCGGTTGCAAACGAAACAACATCTTGGCTTCCAATGCATTCGGTGCTTTATCATGTGGGCGAAGTTCTGCAAAGGCTTTGGAGAAATCTGTCTTTTCAATTCTCACCCCCAAACCCTTAGTGGTACGAACTATGCCGCAATGTTGAATCCCCATCTTCATGATATCCACCAAAATCTCAGGTTTGGGTTTTTTCAACCACACAATGGCCCATCCCGCCAATAAACCTCTATCATCGTCTTTGGGGGTCACATACACCGACCGGATACCTGAAACTGCCATGATCCTTTGCAATGATGTATATTTCACACGAACATGAAATTGTACACTTGTTGCATTTTCAGGACTTGACGGTGAACTTCCACATCTCCACGACCGACCCCATGGTGCCGATGCAATGAAATCACTAACCCCTTCTTTTTCAATGATACTCAAAATGGTACGCACTGGGTTTTTCAAAACTTCAGCCCAAACCATTTCACCACATTCATCTTGATAACATGTTACCCCCAAAATTGCTGTCTTGGCTACCGTGACTTTGGATGCATTGCTCATCGTGAGTTTGATCTGTTTCCTACCCAACTGATGCATGCATGCTGAAATCACCAATGGCTGGGATGTTTCATCACGAACTGGTACTGTTACTCGACAACAATGGGATGGATTATTAGAAACACATTTGTTTCCTACTACCAAACATGCTAATTCTTCAGTGGATAATGGCAATGCTGCGTTGATCCATGCGGCTGACTCCTGCTCCTCTACGAGACAAACACCGGTCGTTGCTGCATGCAACGTGTCCAGCACAATTGCCGGAGTTCCATCTTCTTTCATGAAAAAGGACGGCTCAATCTGCAATCTGGAAATATCAACCATTGATCTATGATTGTTTTGCTTTTTCCTAATTGCTTTTTGGATTCTCGTTGCAGCTTTGTCATATTCTGTTGATGTATCCAAAGGTTTCAGCCCAGCATCATCAATCCACTTTTGAACATGTTTCCAACGTGTGTTGTCATCTCCTTCCTTGATATCTTTGATTACTTTATTGGCCCCAACCGCTTGAACAATCGTTTCAACATATGATGCAACCTTGGCAACGGGAATTCCTTTACCTAGTAATTGGTGTGCCAACTGATTCTTTGCCAAAAATCTGGCATCATCTTTTGCACCCCCCCCCACGAAGGTAAGACCCAATAGATGGTCATCTTGTCACGATTGTTGATGGTAGAGATGATCGTCTCATTTGATACCTGTTGACCCTGTACTACCACACGAATGGGACATTCATCTCCCGCTCTGCTCATAAGATAATTCCATGGTTCCATGAGAACATTCATCGGGCTATCTTTATGAATCCTGCCTTTCCAATAGACTGATCCATAGTACTTGACTTGGACTTCAACGGTGCTCTGAATGTCATGTATGTCAATATCATGAGGCATACCCAACTGAACCAACCAAAGATGCAACAAGGACCTAAAGTCATCAGTAGATATCACCGTGCCTTTCAAATCTCTTTTGATCACAACGTTCAATGGATTGAACAGGTCACGTTTTGGCAACGGCACAACCTGAATGCTCCAACCAAATGCATTACACATGGCTCCAATTCCTCTTTGCTTCAAAACATGTATCAATTGTCTACATGGTGATGGTGGCATCGGAATGGCAAGCTCTCCTGATCTGATCTCGAACTTATTCATGGGATGCACGAAACGGCAATTTTTATCCACTCCCTTTGGAACAAGTATCACAATTGCAGGACATGGATCGGATGCATCATGCAAATGCCCACACATGTTTACGATCTCTTTCTGGTCAATCATTGGAACTCTCATGGCGGTCATGGCTTCAACGCAATCACTCACACTAATCGCCTGGGTTCTAGGCACCATGCAAAACATGTCATCATTCATGACGAGGATGTACGAACTATTTTTCGCATGCCAATTCATGTGAATGATGGGGATGACCACTGGCTGTGTCAATATCACCAATTTTTTCTCTGAACCCTCAACGACTCTATCCACATATGTTTGCCCCCTAAAACTCAATGCTTTCATCACATCAAGAAGTGGCATGTTTCGTGGAACGATCCCTCTGAGAATCCAATTGCCTGACTTGAACACAATCTCAATCGATTGGAATTCATTGATTGTTGGGGAAATCAACGGCATCTGCCTCGGAATGTCAACCTCAAACCCAAGTGGTTGCAACCACCATCCCTCATCATCATGCTGCATTTCACTGTTGTGAAAGCTCAAACGTTGTTGAATGGTTTGCAACACAAGACTCTGAATCGATGGGATGTCTTCATCCAAATCTAATGCATGAACACCAATGCCAATGGCCAACATTGCATGTGCAGAACAAATGGAGTTTCCTATGATCTTCATGTGCAACTTCCGGTCCAATGGTATGAAGCAACGCTTTTGAGGCATCATCAAAACCAAGCATTCCATGCCCGAAAGGAATCTCACTTCATGTCCAACTTGCAACAGATTCCCATATAATCCACCATTCTTCAAAGTACTCGGTGGTAATTCATGCTGGAATCCATATGTTGCCATGATACAACCAAAAGCCTCATGTATCTGCCTGATACGATATCGCATCAGGTCCAACTTCAGCCTTTTATGGCCCTCCCTTTGTGGCAACAATGAATGGTCCAAATACATGTCCAAAGCTTTGGTATCAATCTTGGTCTGCTGTGCCATGTTTCCCAACTCAAACTGAACAGCACCAAAGCTCTTCATGGAAAAAGGTGACAACGTCGGGAATTCCATCAATGACTGCAGATCACCCTTGCACGCTTCATGCTGTTTGATGAAAACCACGATGATTCGATCTCTATTCTGTGGTGATACTACGTTGAGATTCACAACCTTTTCTCCCAAGATACGATATCCAGCTAGATGAAATACCCTCAGGATAAGAGACCAATGCTCATGACGTCTGATAGCAGAAACTTGTTCAAGAAGAATCAGCTTCACTCCCAAATATGTCAATGCAATGATACTCGCAACTGTGACCCAACCATCTACGCAATTCAATCCCCTGCCACTGGATGCAGCACTAAATGGTTGGCATGGTGCACTCATGCATCCCGCATCGATTTTCATCCCACCCATGCAAGTGACCCACCATCCCAGCTCAACATCCGTGTTGAACAATGGGAAAAATGTTCCATCTCTAAATGCGGCGTTTTGGTAAAAGAACCCTAAAGTATCTTCAACCACCTTTGCATCTTGCCAAGTCTTGGCATAAACATCACAAATCTCACGGCTCAATTCAACTGCAAATCCCTGTCTGATTGGCAAACCCAATTTGCAACAAAGATAGCTGGCATGAGCCCAACCACCAAAACCACCTGCGCAAACTTCCCCTAGGGTCATATGTTTGGAAAATGCTACTTTGGACATATAATCAGGTACAACAAATGCACGCGAATGACATGCATCCAGAAAAAACTCCTCGCCACGCAGCTCCCACAAAACATTGGCACATGTCAACTGGGAGGATTTGTGCAAATTGGTTTTCCAGATTTCCATCGGAACCTTCAAAATTCCACATGTCACTTTGCTATCACAATTGCATTGATGTTTTTTGCCCAAAGTAATGATCGGATCATCACAAGAAACACGCAAAAACACATTGGAACCTTCCGTAAATTGAACCTTTTGAATAGCCAATTGCACTGCTTGCAAACCATCCAAACATCTACAGAAATAGGGCTTTTGCGAATACTGCATCATGCACTGATCAATCTGTTTCCCAATAGGTGTATGAAGTAACATGGCTCAGTTCGCACCGTCGCCCCACAGTGACACCCCCACCACAGGCCGGTTCTGAGCCCAGAGGGCTTTCCAAACCATCATTTTGGGGTATCTAATGTTAGTTTTTGGATGGTGTAAGGGTGAACATTGAGACCTCAAGGGAAAATGGGTAGTCAATAACCATCTATTAAAAAGGTGGATAGCTTTGAGAAGTATGACTTGGACATACCCATACGAAGTTGAAATGTTGTCCCAAATGTTTTCCATCCCAAACTGCTACACGCAAAAAAAACATGAGGATCTTACAAGGTGGGCCCCCGTATGCCAGATATAACTTGGGTTATAACTGCTATAACTAGGGTTATAACCCCAGTTACCCAATCTTTAGGCCATTTATAACTGCTAGGTGCCCACCTTGTACCTACCGTTTATTTCAGATATTTTTCGTGCGTCGGAAAACTTCGAACATCGGAACGTCTCCTCGCATCGGACGTAGGTACCGCAGATCATAAATTGCTCCAACCATGGGGAGACGTTTTCTGGACCATACACCAAACGCCAGTTGCCTGGAGAAATTCTGAATTTTTCATGGCAAATATTCGAGGGTGTTTCGAAACTAGGTGAAGAACTCAAGTTGTTTTCCTACTAAACTCAGGTATTTTTCATTTCTATAGAAGGCAGCATGTCTCATTAACAAATTGAAGGGCCGTGGGTTGAAGTTTGCTTCTTTTTTCGCCATGAAACTCCTAATTGGCAAGATCTTTGCCTGAAAAGCTGAAAAACCCAAAACAAACCAACAAAAAAAGATAATCTGCTGGTAGGATCGGAGCATTTCACAAATATACACACCTGAAGTTTAAAATAGACCCTGAGAAATGGTAGTTGGAAAAGTACTTTTCCTATTAGGAAGGTAACTTTTCAGGGGCGAACTGTTACACTTCAGGTGGGTACACCCAATCTAAAACTCCTAAAAAATCGCTACTGCGCTAACTTCTTTTTTTTTCAAAGAAGACCCAGGTGATGAGTTTGGCGTTTTGATAAAGGGAAAACTGTTTGCTTGATTTGCTTGCGAGTTTTCTTTAATTGAAGGATTGCCTTCAATTTTTAAATGGAAAACTCGGAAAACTGCTTACTGGGAGGTCCATGGTACTTGGTAAATGGATTATATACTTCCCCGGTGTAAGTCGGTTGGATATGTCCCTTAAATAGGTTATAAATCAACTTGAAAAATCGGTTATAAACCAACTTGCTAACAAGTTACGATCACTTCCATGGACACCCCTAGTGCAATCCTCCAAATCTCATTGTTCCAAATCTCATTGTTATTTTTTTTCGCCAAGAAGGGATATTTCGGCAAGTTCTGTGCCCCCCCGATCTTCTCCCTAATAAAGTTGTAGTGTTGAAAAACGACTTTGAAGTTCAATTTCACAATGGGTCATGTCAGTAACATAGAATCTGGGGTCATATGCAAATCTCCATTGGGTTTTTGTTGTTATCCTTTTCCTTGGTATGTCCACCCGAACTTTGAAAAGAACACCCCTTGGAAAAGATTCGAGTTTTTCCCATCATCTTCGTGAAGTTCCACCCTAAGATGCTCCAAACCTCTCCGTTACAAGGTGGGCCCCCCAAGTCACCAATAAATACATGGAGTGACTAATCAACGGCCCCGAAAAAAATGGCCGAAAATCACTGGGGAAGATCCGGGGGGTTTTCTCCTAACCCTAGTTATGGGAGTTATAACTAACCCAAGTTATATTTGGGTGTTTCCAAAAATAGGGGTTAAAACCCCCCAAAATGGATGGTGAAAATAATAGAAAACCCTATGGCCAAATGGGATGGTTTGGGTGGAGTTTTCCCACTATTGTCGGAAACATCCATTTTGTATAGGGGGGCCTCTAACTCGGCGTTTTTGAGTCAACTTCCCGAAAAAGAAAAAAAAACGCCGACGCCTTGTAGGTGCACCACGGAACTCATGGCTTTCTTCCAGGCTTGCACTGAAGCCAGCGAGTTACCCACTTTGCTCCTGCCAAGTAACGTGGGAATTTTTGACAAAATGCCAACCAAGGTGGCGGAATGTTTTGGGGGTTCAATGAATGTTCCACTTTTTTGGATGTGTCAACTTCGAATCCCATACGGGACGCAATACCTGGATCAGGATCCCAAAGATGTCATTTTTTTCTGCCTTAGTACGGTAGGCTTTTTTGGGTAAAAAATGGTTAAAGAGGCAAAAAATCTTACACACTTGGAGGATCCATGTATGATTGGTATATTTACCTGCATTTACTATATAAACATCAACTGAATATGTAGGTAAATATACTATACATGGATCTTCTGGGAATGGCTATTGAATGTTGATGCTAGCTTAAAGAAGTCAGAGATGACATGTTACGAGAAGGGTGGATGGACTTTTACTGAAGGGTGTGGGGCTTTCTGAACCATTCCGGATTATTTAGGAATTGGGGTGACTTGCTAAGAATGGGGAGAAAGGGACCAAAAGTACGGGAATGCTCGAAACTCTTCAAACAACAAGCGATTTAGTAGGAAGCTGCCAATGTTAGTTATCTGGACTGTCCTACCCTGTTTATGTTGCAAAGCACTCTGTGGTGTGTTAGACCCTTCATCAGGATCTGACAAAAAGTTAAAGATCTATAATGATGGTATGTGTTAGTTACGTCTACTTACCAGGTATTTATCATTGAAACTTTTGAAGGCACTCATTCCATATACATTAAATAGATAGGGTTGGGGCCAAAGGGCACAACATCAGCATTTTTTTGCATCCTAAAAAAAAAAAACTACCGCCAAAACAAAATCAAAACAAATCTAATGTCAACACTGGATGAATATCAATCTATTACTGTTTGTCATTTTTCACTTAGAAGAATCGTAAGTTTTGGTACTAAGATGGACCCCCAAAGTAGAATGGCATGTGAGGTTGTTAATCTGAGTTTAGCATATTTTTTGAAGAGCCTCACAGAATCAATTTGACTACCCTTCCCAAAACTAACAGTTCGCCCCTGGAAATAGGCCATCCCAAAAGGAAAGGATCGTCTTCCAACCATTTTTCACGGGCTATGTTAAACTTCAGGAAAGTGGATGTTCATTTTGCCCAAGTATTTTCATCAAAGATTGACGCCCGGCGGTGTACCTATATGCACCCTACTTGTACAAGATTGTTTTGACCCGGAATAAATCAGAGAAACCCCACAAATCACTCTGTGAATGGGAAACTTCAGATAGGGATTTACATCCATCACAGAAAATCAGGCTATCTCAAACTCAAAACCAATCTTTGCGCCGGACCTCAAACGATTGGCTGGACACCAAAAAATCCTATTAGTGGTTGAAATTCCTCTTCCAAACCATCATTTTTGAGTCCATGTCACTACCCCCCCAAAAAATAACCTATCCCACCTTGGGAAAAGAAAAAAAATCATCGACTCAAAGATGCCTATTATCAGGGGGATATCTTAGACTAGTTTTTATGGAGGGTAGTCGACTTTGGGGTCACTGTGCAGGATCCAGGGATCCCTCAAACTTCCACCGAAACCGGATATTTTCGATCCTCCGGCGTTCCGGTTTCTTCTCACCCGCCGGCAACCTGGTGACCACCAGTGCTTTGGGGTTAGTGGGGACCCGTTTGTTGCGTCTTCACCACCGGGATCCAAACAGAGGCTTAGAGGGATGTAGACACCTCACAACCAAAAACCATCGTTACACAGTTGGAAGAATTTTTTCAGAGTCACCCAAAATGTTAAGTATTTGTTTTTCCGTACCCAGATGCTCCCTCCATGGGACGGGAATCTTTACCAAGCCGTTTCCCCTTGTTCATGTGACCGTTTTTCACCTGTAGATAAATAGTCCATAAATTCCGCGGATCTAAAGGATAGATCTATCTGGTTTTGCGGGTGCGTTCCCAGGCTATTTTCCAAGTAAAACGGTCCAAGCTAAAAAAACGAAAAAACACTTAATACCGCATCTATTGAGCCACGAAAAAAATACCGTATGACTTTCCATTACACTGCTTAATTAATAGGGATCCCTATAACTTATAACAGTTTTTTTATAATTTACAGTCTCCACATGAGCTCGGTGCTATAATTTTCTATATAACCCAAACCTCAGGGCTTTTTCATTGCTGAATGTTCGAGGTAAGACTTCCCCCTGTCCGAAGGATGCAATTTTCAGTGACTGGTGAAGATCAAAAGCGGACTTCCAAATGATCAAATGTGGTATTTGAATTACCTTTTATAGTTGACTGACCCCCTAAAAAACTAGAGAATAGACCCCAAGTAGTTGAGGGTGTGTGAAGTTGTATACATGTCTCATGTGCCTGTTCGTGCCCCTCCATGCAACACATTCAACCTAAAGCATTTTGAGCGGATTAAGTCTGCTTATCTGCTTGGAGCCAAGCCCAAGCTTCATATGTTTTCTTAGGCATACTGAATTGAACCCATCTGGGTGAAGTGTTTGAGATTCTCCTCCACCAAACGATGACGACAACATCGACAACTCCTCCCCAGAAGTTCAACAGAGAAAGGCATGTCTGACATGAAGCTTTTTTTGAGGGGCTATGATTGATAAACTTCCCAGGTGTTTCGCAAGGATCTGTGGCTCTTGTATCCTATCAGATCTATATATCACGTTGGCGGTTTGGTCGCGGTGAAAATTCAAAAAATAAAAGTTGCAATTTCCATTGTTAGTTTCATTTCCCGTTCCAGCTTTTTTTTTTCCTCCAGCATGATTACTGATGACAAAACATGTATATTCTGGCAACCTGTGGCCTTTTAGGAACCAACATTTTGGGTAATCATTTTGGGCAACACTCCCAATATGACCAAAAATCCCGCAGCATTTTCAGATGGCTTGAACCCCTCTCAAATCATGAGATATGCATCAAAACTGGATTTCTTCCAGGAAACAAGAGGTATCTCCCAAAACATCTCCAAAAAAATCCCTATATTTGTCACCCAGTAACGGTGCAGGTGGCTTGGAACAACGTGTGCAATGCCATCCACCATCTTTCCTTGGCACCAAGGGGCCGATCATGGCTGTGGCAGGGATGTTGGCATGAAGCTACTACTGCTGATGGAAGAAATCCGGCTAACCAGTTGATATGGTAGATATCACATTAATTACAGAGTTTTCTACATCCCAGGTGGTTGGGAATGGGATTCCTTCCATCAACAGCGCGACTATGGCATTGTCAAACAGCTTAATTTCTTTACCTAGACCCTCCAGTCGGGTGTCAAATGACAGCCCCTGGGTCTGTTTTCTTGGTGGCACCAGGGGCTTAATTTTTGCACACCCAAACGGAGGATTCAGGGAGATACGACATGTCGATGCGGAAGGCTTTTTTCGGAACTTGAGAAATACCAGTATGAGTCATGTTGAGGTAACCAAAACGGTTACTGCATAGTCGCATTAAAAATCACAAGTGTCAGCAAAATCATTTTTTTCGGTCAGCATCTGAAAAAAACTCATAGACCTTAAGAAAAAATCCAGGGTTGAGCTGTATATGGGTCAAGAGGGTACCTCTCAAGGGACCACAAAAGTATAGTCACATTTACCCTCCCTGAAACTTACATAGCACCTGAAAATTGATGGTTGGAAGACAACTTTCCTTTTGGGAAGGCTTATTATCAGGGGCGAACTGTTAGTTTTGGGGAGGTTAGTATTGAAATCCATCCTTTTGCGGGCCCATTTTTCACCCTTGCCAAATATACCTGGATCCTCCCGCACCGTGGTTTATCAGGATGTGAGGCCCCTCCACAATGCTTCCACCACCCGTTGGAAGTGTCTGTTTTTTTTCCCATGTTCGGATGAAACGCCACTGACATTTTTTGGATTTACCTTCCCTGGAAGGCGGGCCCCCGGATCCAGTTATAAGTAGGGTGAACTATAACTCCATTTATAGGGGTGAAATAACCCAAGTTACCCAATGATTTTCGGCCATTTATAGTTAGTAGGGTCCGTTGATGTCGCTCCATTTTTTTAAACCATCGGCGGAAGGGGCATCTATCGTGATTTAGCAGCCATCCTCTGGATCCCGGGGCCCACCTTGTAGGGAAACCCTTGGGATTTCTCTTCACCATTCAACCCCAGATGCTCCATGTGTGGAATATTTACCTACAATTTGGCATATATTTGTGGTAAATGTAGGTAACTATTCCAGTCCCATGGATCCTATGGGAACACTAGACTGGACCCCCCCGAAAAAACATATTTTTTTTTTAACAACACCAAGAGTCCAAACCACGTCTGTTTGACCTCAAACGCATCGGGAAAAAAAAAACGAAACGAGTCTTGCTGTAGGGATAATTGCATGGCTTCAAAGCCACAAAGGTGGACCCCAAAAGTCACCAGTTATAAATGGAATTATAAACAGCCCCCAAAAATTGGTCGAAAATAAATGGCTTTCACTGAGGCTATTTTCACCCTATACTTATATAGGGGTTATTTCACCCCATTTACAACGATCGGCTCGGGGAACCCACCTTGCAAACCCTATCAACTCATATCTATAAGTGATTTTCACTGAACCTTGATTCTGGGAGGGAGAGGCTCATGGTTTTCATGGCTAGTTGATGTCTTTTGTTGCCAGACTAACTGCTTGGTGCAACCAGCCCGAAGTACTGCTTCCAGGCGGTTTGTTGGTGTTGCCTGACTGCCCCGGCTAATGGTTCATTGGTGGGTCCAAAACAGGTTGTTGGTTGGGACTCTTTCTCGTGATTTTATGCCTTTTTCACGGTATAATAATAATGAAAATGAGAGTATAACACCAAAATTGTTACAAGTACAGCCCTAAGAATCATGGGATCTCAAAACTGGTGGTTTGGAGATCCTAGAACCCTGCTATACACATCCAAACCCCTCTATAGGAGGGTCCAATGATTCTCAGGGCAATAGAGTTTTTTCAACACATTTAAACATGTTCTATAATTGTACGTAAGGTGTTCGTCAGCAAACTCCCGTACAAAAAAAATCGTCCATGTATGGACGTTTTACCTACGTTAGGTGAATAATGGCCACACTCAAGGGGGAAATGTATTTAAATATTCCCGTCCGATGAAGCATCTGGGATACCCAAGATTTTTTGTTGTTTTTCGTTTGAATGAAATCATTCGACAACATTTAGCTACATGGGATCACGTTAACAATGGGCCGCCCCCATCGAATCCAACAAAATCATCCAAATATAACCATGTTCTCCATAACCCTATGGATCCAAGTACCTCCTAAGAAGATACTTTAACCCCCAAATTGTACCCTTTCCGTGCATTCAGAGCAGCGAATCCTTGGATCCATAACCTAACCTCATCACCCAAGTCCCCGGGTCCATCTCTTGCTTTTTTTTGGTCCCCCCGGGTGTCCAGGTTGTCCAGGTGGCCCCCGCAACTCACGGTACTCACGGTGGCGGGCACCGCCACCTGCACGGGAGAGTCGCAAGCCTCTGCAGCCTCGTCGTCCGAAGATTTGCTTACGCCTCGGGGAAAGGGGATGTGCTAGCTGCTAGCATGTCCCAGGAAGTTGCCGGATTCAATGGTGAGTTAGCATCAATGGGTTACCCTCCAGGGAACTAACATATCCCACTTAAAGGTAGCTGGGTCGATAGGTGGGATATGTTAGTTCCCTGGAAAATATTTCACCTTTTCTTATAAATGGAATATTTTTGAGGGTTTTAAAAAGTGGACAATGACTGGGTCCTCTATAAGAAGCACTGGTAATCCTGCCATATGAGAGGGTTTGGATGTGTATAATTTCGGAAGGATTCGAATGATTGCTGCGATGATCTTGGGCAAACTACTATACCATAATATCCATAATTATTGTCCAGATATATCCTGAGAAAGAGATTTCACCTCAAAACAAATCCTATTGTGCGGATGGGATTGAGAGTTGATCAATCCTACGAACCATCGGCAGGGGGTCTGGAGTCTTAGGGATGATGGGTCAACCTACTGGGATGATCGTTACGAAGTTGGTTTATTTCACCTATTTTAATGGACGTATCCAACCCGCCCACAAAAGGCCATTTATTTTCGGCCATTTGTAGGGGCTATTGGGATGTCCTCCTGGTACTTAGTAAATGGATTATAGCCCAGGTTGATTATCACTTAGTCGGCTGTACTGAGTCAGAATCTGGTCCTTTATCTCATTAGGATTGGACCCCAAAATCAAAACACTAATGGGATGTCCATGGACTATAACCCCCATATAGGTAGGTTGGATACGTCCCGTAGATTCGGTGAAATAAACCAACTTACTTACTAACTATAGTACGATCACTTCCACCCTAGTACCCCCTGAAAGGTACTCCCGGCCCGAAACAAGGGTTTGATACAAAGGCCTTTTTTGGGAAACCATGAGAAACCATGGGAAACCAAGGTTTTTTACATTGGAAAACATGAGGTGCCGGGTGATTCGCAAGAAAAACATTGGTGACTCATGACTCAGGGGTTCTACATTTGGCCCTGCATCACAGCCAACCCTGGAAATCAATATTTATATCCAGCGAAAGGTACCGTCTGTGGCAGCTTTGTTTCCGAAAATGTTTTTGGGGGACACATCTGCAACCGAAATAGAGAGTGTTCTTGTTTATAAAGCACCTCAAAATTATGTGAACAAAACTGAACACAAACAATGAAGGAAAATGAGCCGCACCGAAGCAAACAGAAACAACGCCCATGAACCAAAAACACACAGAACCAAACAACGAACAAACAAAATCAAACACAAGCAAACAAAACCACCACCAACAACAACACCAGTAGCAACAACAACACCAGCAGCAACAACAACAACAACAACAACAACAACAAAGTCAAACCAAAACGACGCCGAACACAAAGGTGTCAGGTCCTGTTATGGTTCACCAAGCTGCTTAAGGAATGTCGATTTGAAATATTTGAAGTTGTCTCATGGTGCCTGGCGTCCAATTGGTTGGTTGACACATGGCAATGGGACGACACGTGAAGATTTCAAAAATAACAATCCCCAAGGACCCTCCAATGGAAGGGTTTGAACCTGTATAGCAGGGGTGTTTTGGTCCTCAAAATGATTTTGTGGGGTCAGGATTGTTAGAGTAAGTTTGTGGGGTCAGGATTGTGAGAGCAACGGCAATGTCCAACCCTGACATGATAAATCATTCAATCCTGCATGGTTGTTTAACAGGGACATTTATGTCATGGCTTAACCACCATAAAAACTGGGTAGTACAACCCAGTTATATATAGAAATAAATACAACTACAACAAATTACCAGGGTTTTGCTGGACAACTTTGCGGACTATCAGGTGTCGCTTGACCAAGGCCACGCTTGTCGAAACCCTGGCCAATAAAGCAAATTTGAAACCAATCCCATCCTCCATGGGAACCCAAAACCTTGAAAAATGAAGGTTTTGCACCCCCACTATATGGGTTATAACCTCTAAAAATGAAGGTTGTGGGTTCCCATGGCTCACAATAGGGTTATATAGGGGAAATGCTGAAATCTTAGGACATATCTGAATCTGGATCCTAAGGGCTTGCATTGCGAAAAAGGCCCGGGGCCTTCACTTTTACAAGATGGGCCCCGGATCCAGTTATCAACGGGGTTATGGGGCCCCTATAAATGGCCGAAAATGATTAGGTAACATGGGGTGATTTCACCCTAGTTATAGGAGTGATTTCACCCAAGTTACATCTGGTAGGAGGCCCATCTTGTACCGGTTTGACCATTTTTTTCAACACCCTTTGGCCGATCAACTCAAAGGGCTCCCCGGAATTCGGAGGTTTCAAAACTTTGGGGGTCACGACTTGGATGGTCGGAGGGAAGAAAATTCACTGGGGGAGGAAAAAGCATTGAAACGGTTGAACCCTATGGATCCAAGTAGCTGCTCTGAATGCACTTAGGGTACAATTTGGGGGCTAAAGTATCTTTTTAGGAGGTGCTTGGATCCACAGGGGAACCTCATGTCACTCCAATTTCAGGAAATAAATCCATGGATGTTGTGAAAGAAGTCTTGATCCAAAAAACAAACCAGTAGTGTCGCACGTGAAAAGGACAGGGCAAGCAAGGAAACGAGAAAGTATTTTTCATCATCTTTTCCGTGGCCACGTTCGCATGTTCGCTTAGAGAGTGTAGTTTTCATTACCTGTCATGAGAATTACAGTATATGGAACACACAAATATACATCGATTTCGATTTGAGTTGACAGCTATATTACCGTTGATGGATGAAATGCACAACCAGTTGAGGTTGGTAGTTAATCCCACTACTTACGCGAATATTTACACATCCCTCATGTTTATTTGGAATTCCTAAGGGCGTCAACAGTAGCATAAAACCATCAGCCAACCAAAATGGGTCAATAATTAACAATGATAAACCTTTCATACAATACACCTGAATTTCTAACAGTTTGCCCCTGAAGAGGGACCAGGCCCCAAAAGAGAAGTACACTTCCAAGTTGTCATTTTCAGGTGCTATGTCAATTTTTGGGGAGTACACCCCGGAAATAACAGTTCGCCCCTGAAAGTAAGGACCAGGCCCAAAAAGGAAAGGATCGTCTTCCAACCATTATTTTTCAGAGGCTACTGGAATGTCCAAAGTACTTAGTAAATGGGTTATAACCCCTATATTAGCAGGTTGGATACCTCCCGTAAAGAGGTGAAATAATCCAACTGACATGGAGTTATAACCCCTTTAAACGGCCTGAACAATGGGTAACTGGGGTTATTAACCCTACTTATAGAAGGTATAACCCTATTTATAACTGGTAGGGGCCCACCCTGTGTATGTTAGATGTCGGGGGTGCAATATGTAAATTCAACTTCAGCTCATTGAGAGGTGGCGTTTAAGCCGCCAAGTTAACTTTTCTCCCGTCCTCCGTTTTCCGAATTTTCCACCACATAATTTCGCCGTCTTTAAATCCTTAGCTTCTGTGAACGACAATTTAATCCTTGAACATCTCCGCGAGAATCATCGATCATCACAAGGTTTTCATTGAAGTTAGTATTAAAAAACAGTTCTTTCTTTTGTGGGGGGGGGGGCACCAAATGATTGAACATCCACACGGAGAATCATCACTACAAGACGCTTGTCTTTTTTGAAACGTCATTCCATTTGGAACCCATACTCAGTGATAGTCAGGTTCTACGAGGTGGGCCCCGCAGCCAGTTGTAAATAGAGTTATAAACAGCCCTTTTGAAATAGACGAAAATGCATGGTTGTTCCTGGGGTTATTTCACCCTACCAGGTATAAATGGAGTTATAACCCCTATAATTGGACTGATAATTAGGTAACTGGGCTTATAACCTTAGTTATAGGAGTTATAACCCAAGTTACATCTGGTAGGGGGCCCACCTTGTAACGGTTTGACAATTTTTTAGATGCAAATCTACCAAAACAAAACACCTTGCACTTGAAATCCATGATGACCAAGTGCAAGAATTCTGAAAGCAAATCTTGATTTTGAATCATCAATAAACCAAAAAAAACCAAAAGCAAATCTAAACCAAATCCCTGCCAAAACCCCCGGCAAAAATTGGATCACCCCATTTTTCTTAAAAAAGAGACCTTTCATTTTTTGTTGACCCGAAACCGAAACCAAAAAACCAAAATCTCCCAAAAACGAATCTTCCACCTCGGAGATTCATCAGGTCTTCGAGTCCTGGCACTCCGTAGGGAAAAAAACAAGACAATTTTTGTCGACCATTTGTAGAGATACAAGGTACAAGATTCGGCCACCATAGATATAAAAGTAAATGTTAAAAAAGTTTGATAAGTGATAGTTACATGAAGCTAACTTGACGTTCTGACTTCATAACTTGTTTCATACCTTTTAAAAAATGTTTCAAAAGTTATGTTGTGAAGTTATAACTTGAGTTAACTGAACAAACGGTAAAAGTTATGAAACAAGTTACGAAAGTTAGTTCAGCAGTGTTAAATCTCCGACATCGTATTTGCTCTGTGCATGTGCCTCAAAGTGACTACAGAGCGGTCTCCGATGGCTGAAAACGCGCAAGCTTCGGAGAAGCGCGCTTCGATGCAAGATTGGCGATCGTTTCCATACTTTTTGCCTGCTGAAGTATGTTTCCACTGGAAGAATTCCTCAAGGCTGCCTCCAAAAGTGGCACACACTGGCACAGACAAGCACCTGAGATTTGCAAATCTTTCAAGGTTTTCCTGTCGAAACGCTGGTGTGTTTCTAGGGCAAACGCACGAAACGCTGCTGTGTTTCCAGGGTGAAATTAAGAAACGCATATGTGTCCCCACTATGTGACCCCAGTCATGGTTGAAAATGCGAACGTGTGAATTTTGTGTTTCCTAGGTAAGATGGTAAATGTGCTTTTGGGAATGTGTTTTCAAACGTATTTACATGGAAAAATAAGGCAGAAACGTCAGTGTCTTTCCCTTATCTAAGGGGGGGAACGTTGGAAACGCGTCTGTATGAATTATGTGTTTTTTTTGTGTTTCCTAGAAACGAAAATTTCTTCAAAAACTGATGAGACCATCGTTTGCTGGCTCTGACCTGATGTTTTGCGCTCCCAAAATGGAAAAACAATGCGTTTCAACACAAAAAAACAAGAATCTTATGCAATTTTTGGGAAAAAAAGACACCAGTAAAACGTCATGAAAGTTTATAACTCGAAGTTATAACTTGGGCGAACTTAAGTTATGCTAACTTCAATTCAAGTTATAACTGTCATAACTTCAACTTAACTTGAGGGGCCCTTGTACTTGCAGGCCCAAAATCTACTCCCTAAGGATCCGTCCTTTCAGATTTCGGGATTATCTCTATAGAATCCCATGACATAGCCCCAGGAACGAACACCCAATGGAAAAGGGCCATCTGTCGCCATCGAAGTTAGTTCATTCACTCCATGGAAATAACGATCGTAACGGCTCGGGGGAAAAGAATCGTAGCACCTTGGAGATTAACAAAGGATAAACGACAAGAGAGCCCGAAAAAGTGGTATATGATGAAGGCCATGAACAGTCAGCAACCTGTCCTGATTCCGTGGGTTTTATCAGTCACTGCGTCTGTCATGGCATTATTTTTGGCCAGAGAAATCAGATCTTGTTCCTTTGATAGGTCAGGTCTATTCACCATCCTTCTTCCCCAACCAAAAGTTCTGCCCTTTAAAATTTGGGATCATTAAAAAATACACTTGAACTCAAACTAAACGAAGTTCAGCTTTTCCGCCATGTTAAGTTGCTGTCATTCTTTGAGTACACAACAATAGAGTCTCGGAATCAAACACGAAACATTTTTGGAAGAGCGTCTGAACAAACATCTTGGCTGCAAGCTTTCTTTCACCATTTTCCCCCATTTTAATTTGGAGGGAAAAAAACACCGTTATTTCGAAACAACGGTGTTTCTGGGTTTCCTCCAAGTTCTCCCCGTGTTGTTTCTTTCGCGACCGTGACAGGCCTGTTGGGACTGCGTTGACGAAGTCGGAAGACTGAGCTGTCGATGGATAAGATGCCACCAGAATTAGCCTCCCATTGTTGTTTTCTCGTTTTCGCGGTTTTTTCACGAAAACCCTTTGAACAAAATATTCCCGCACGTCAAAAAAAAGGATCCAATTTCCCCCAGGGTTCCGGGTGAACAAAAAAATCTTTGAAACCTAGTTGTTTTTTTCAAAATTGTCTCGACAAAATTCGACAAAAACGAGTAATGCCGAGTATGGACTCTGGATTCCGATTCAGATGGGAGTTTTGGGAGGTGGAGGTGGCGTGGGTCCCTCAGCAATTTGGAGGTGTTTTTTTGAGGAGTTTGAACCGTCATGGAGTTGGGGATAAGACATGTTCATAAGATTTGGCTAAAATCCCAGCATGTTTTTTTTGGAAAAAAAACGAAAATGATCATCCATCTGATGGAAACATGTTGAAGGTGAAGGAGAGTCGTGGTTATATAAATACACAATATACATATCCTGGGAGTCTTTGGGGATGTTTGGTTTTGGATCAAATCTTGGGGGTATTTGAGATCATGTTGCTGGGAAACCAAGCAGCTTCCAGTTTCTTTGTCTCAACTCCTGTTCCTTTCACTGGTTATATAGTACACGACTCAACAAGTCACCCCTGCAAAAATGATGACTGGAAGATTATCCTTACAAGGTGGGCCCCCTGCCAAATATAACTTGGGTTATAACTCCTATAACTAGGGTGAAATCACCCCAGTTACCTAATTATAAGGACATTTATAGGGGCCCCATAACTCCATTTATAACTGGTAGGGGCCCACCTTGTACCTTCTTGTTCTTTCGTTTTTTTGGGGGATGGTACCTTTCCAGTAGCGAGCTGTTCAAATTTCTGGGCTGTAAAAATCAAGGTGGTAGTTTGTGCCATGCGTTTGTTTGGCTGTAAATAGCTTTGGATGTCATCGTATCTAGCCTCGCAATCGGGGCCATGTCACTTTATATGATGGCTGGTCCAAGAATGGCCTAGCATAAAAGCCCCTGAGATTCATCGAACCCCTGATATCTCTCTTTAAAAATATAATACATATATAATATACATACATGCACACACATGGTTGTATATGTACATACAAAACATATGTTTGCATGTAGATACTTAACATAATAGCTATATAAATATATTATATGGTGATACACCACACAAATATACACATATGTATATGTCAACACACACGTACATACTACTTGTACACATAATATATAAATTCAAACATCTATATATATATATAATATATACATACATATATATATATATATACATAATATGAATAAATGAATCTACATAAATGTATGCATATTTCACCATGCACATGCGTAAAAAACAACCAGGTCCCCTAGCACGTCCAAATGCACCAACCAAAAAAACACAGGTCTTTCAAAAAACCACACACACACACACTTTTCCTGGTGTTGGTCGTTTTGTCCATTTTCTCGCCTGATGTCGGATTGTGGACACGCTGGCAGATTGCGAGGGAAAAATGCTGCTCCTTCAGGAGTTCTGAGGAGGAACTCAAATGCCACAAAAGGCGATTTGGAGGTTGAAAGTCATCCATTTTTTGGCTGACTTGGGTGACCTGGACCTTCCAAAGGGTGCCAATCAAACCCTAAGGGATGGTTAATTGACACCCTTTGGAAGGTCCAGGTTCAGGTAAACTTGTATCTACAACTTTTGCCAATTTTTGGCTAGAAAAATACAGAGGTTCTGATGTAAATCTGAACAAACACAAGGTTCTTCCCAGTGACCTTTTTGGGTGTTTTATGCGACCATTTCAGGGGTTAAGTGGCCTTCATTTGGATGATAAAAAGGTCACTTGGAAGAAGCTGGCATCTGGATGTTTCTTGATTTTTTTTCGATGGAGATGGAGTTTTCTCAGTTCACCAAATCAACAAACACATTCACGTGTGCTTTTACACACACATCTTGCTGCCCTCGTTCACTCATTATTTTTTTCAGGATGAGCTGCGAAGGAAAAATGTGATACGGATTCCTTTTGAAAAGAACTAATATTGCCAAGTGAAGATTAACTTGGGAATCCCTTTGAAAGGAATCCCTAAACACTAAAAGTTGTTGCTTTTCTGTTTTCAATACTTGTACTTGTTTTTATTTTGGTGGTCAATCTTAGTGGAACACGGATGAAGGATTCTTCTTGCCTTTCTTGGAGGTTTGCAGGCCCCCGGAATAGCAATAGTAATACCTTGCTCCCCAAAAAAATGCTACTCAAAATGGTGGAGCTTCTTCCTTCCACTCATTTTGGGTGGTGAAGATGCAACGAAAAAAACTTGAATTCACCTGCAATATGGGGGAAACGCTGATGTTCAATGTGCTTGTGAACATAATCGCAGGTCAGGAAAAAAAAACATCTCGCAGCTCAAAAAAACTGGGCTCAAGTACTTTTGCAGTTTGTAGCACGATATAGTTGTAACTACCAAAACAACCATTTATAATCAACAAAAACATACACCTTCTCACTGTTGATAGAACTTAGCTTTTCAATTCTTCGCCAATGTGGGCCCCCTACCAGTTATAAGTATAGTTAGCCAATTATAATAAGGCCATTTAAACCAGGTGATTCAATTCGTGACCTTGTTATCCCCCAGTTGGAGGTCACCTTTCCAACCTTTCCAAAAGGTCACGTCTTTCACCATCAAAAAAAAGGTCCCTCCATTTATATTAAAACAAAAAACGAGTTGAGAAGCTCGGCTCCACCACCAACCACCCCAGCCCAGTCCCTAAAAGATCATCAGCATCAGGCACCACGTTGATGCTAAAGGCCTTACTGTATGGGGTTGGCATCTTCAATTGGGTTGGTTTTTTCTCTTACCTGGCTTCAGTACACCCCCCCCGAAGTCACCAACAAATACGTCACGTCCCTGATTTAAAAGGGACTATTAAATATGACTATTTCAATAGGAAACACATTCGGTCACTCCAACCATCGATTTTCAGCAAGTGATGTAATTAAGTTTTTTGGGGAGTAGATGGTTTCAAAGTGAACTCTTTGACCAAGTGATGATGATGATGATGATGATGATGATGATGATGATGATGATGATGATGATGTAAAAAGTCTCACTAAAGATTTTGGACCACGGAATTTCATGGATTTTTCAATGACAAAGTGACGGGTAACTCCAGGAACTTACTGCGAGGAAATCCTTATCACAAATCTTGGATTTGCTTTTCCATTGCTTTTCCGATGCTTGGACAAAAACTTCAAAAGAAAAAATCACCTGAACACAATCCAAGAAATTGGGGGTGTGGTTTTCACTGTCATTTTTTTTTGATTTGATTGAATTACTCAGCCAAGGGGGAACCCTGAAATAACTGAAATTAACTTTAATTTCCCTACTAAATATGTAATCCGAAACAAAAGTTTAAAGTTTAGCCATTGGCCAAGTAAAATTATTTCAAACCTATAGCAGCAGGTCGGTCCACTAGCCGATCCAACACTGGATCCACCTGTGGGCCCCAAAATCATCACGCAACACATATCGGTGGGCCCCGAGTTCAACCAGTTCAACAAAATTCGCGTTATTTCACCAAAAGAATTTAAATGGCGGCTGGTAACTGGACTTCAACAACTTCGCCCTATACTTTTATTTTGAAACATTATTGAAACCCTATATAACTGGATGACTTAAAAAAAACAAACGCCCCACACCTTGCACCACTACCACTACCCGACCCCCCAACAAGTGGTTCACCGTGTGAAAGTTCCGTGGAAGTTCTCCGCTGAGTCCCCCAAGCCATTTCTGAATCCAAGGACCCGATCTTACGGCTGCTACGGGCTTTACCTACCACCCAGCTCGGCCCCGAGGGATTGCCCCAATGGGACCATATATGGTAGATTTATTTACCATACATTTTTTTTGGCCCCCCCAAAAGTTTTTCCCAAATGTGTAGGTGAATATATGTGCCATAATGTTGAGCATCTGGGATTTGGGAAGGCCTGTTTTTTAGGGATTATGTTGGGTTTTAGGGAGGATAATTTTTTTGGATCTCTTTTGGAAGTCATTTTTGAAGAGGCATTAGGTCTCTTGCCACCATTTTGGTTGTCCCTCTCGAAAGGCTGCTGGTTGTAAATCTTTAGCAGCAGGGTGGTACTGGGATGTCCTGCTGGTACTTAGTAGATAAAAATCAACCAAATGTGGGTAAATATACCATGCATGGCTCCTACATAGACAATTACCCTTTAAAACCAGCCATCTTCTGTTCAGTATCCAGGTGATTTTTGTTCAATAAATACTGGCATGTCCTGCTGGTACTTAGTATACATGTTTTTATTCCATCAAAAGTTGAATGGAACCCCTAAGTAAGTTGCCATCGAGCTATTAGATACTCAGGCTTTTTCGGGGTCCGTTCAGTGGGTCCTGTTGGAGATTTCTTGGATTATATGTAAATGGATTATTTCACCGCTGTATAAGTAGCTCTATACGTCCCGTAATTTAGGTGAAATAAACCAACTTACTAAGTAGTTGCAATCGCTTCCGTGGACATCTGACATACAAAGTAGGCCCTGAACCGATCGTTATAAATGGAGTTATACATAACTATTCCCTATAAATCGCCGAATATGAACGGGTACCTGGGGTCATTTCATATTCAAACCCTACTTGTATAACTGGTAGGGGGCCCACTTCCCTACAAATACTCTCAGATGATGATTGGGGTGTCCAATCACCTACTCACCATAGTATTCAGGTTCAATTACCATTCTCAGAAGGTGATTGGATCCCTATGACTTTGTACACACCCTGACCATACTGAAACTCCATTACCTCACCCGAACCCTCACCTCTTCGCACAGCTTCAAGACCTTGTGCCGTTCCAATGCCATGGCTCGCTGGCGTCTGGCCGGCAGCAAGTTTGGGGTAGCCAGAGATTGTTCCCTGGAAGTCCAACCACCATTTTTTATAGGTTGGTTTCCGAACCACCATTATTTTAGTAGGGGTTTATCATCTTCCCAAAGGAACCACCATTTTTAAAATGGTGGTTGACTTCCAGGGTGTTGGTAGCAAACATTTTTGCAGCTCCAACAGATTATCTGCCTGGAACCCAAACGGGGCTCCCTGTTTGGATTGGAAACTGGCCTTCTTTTGGGTTCAATCCCCAGAATAGAGAACAAATAGGTTCCAGGTGGATAGTACCAGGGGAATTTTGATGATTTGTATTTATAATACTAAGGATTATTGATAATTTGTGATTATTACAATACTACAATATTTTGATGGTTTGTATTTTTAATACTAAGGATTATTGATGATTAAATCACTAAAAGATGAAAAGGAAAATCACCTTCGAAAACTCCATGTTCATGTTCCATGTTAAATTTGTCAGTTGGTTTCAACATTTTTTTTGAAACAAAATCGATATATTCGTCAAATTGGATCATGTCCGTAGGGATCGGGGTAACAACAAAACATAGTTGAAACTACCACCTACAAGGTGGGCCCCCTACCAGATGTAACTTGGGTGAAATCACTCCTATAACTAGGGTGAAATCACCCCAGTTACCTAATTATAAGGGCATTTATAGGGGTTAAAACTCCATTTATAACTGGTAGGGGGCCCACCTTGTAGCCATGCATTAGATTCCTGTAACATATCCTTGCGAGTAGTTTCGAAAGGATTCCAGGTGAGTGTTTGTAAGATTGTGGCGTTTCCGGGGCGGAAATCCCTTCGTGGTAGATGTGAGTTCCACATGATACAACCCCAGTAAACCCTACGTTCATCACCCCAGTTGTGTACCTAGTAGTGTGACATTTGGGATATCCACATATCCAACAGTTAGGGGCCCATTATTGCATCACCCTTCGCTTACCCGGCTGTTTCAGTAGTTTTTTTGTTCTTTCGGAAGTGCTTTTTTCGGAAAAAACTCATCATCATCATCATCATCATCATCATCATCATCATCAGCATCAGCATCAGCATCAGCATCAGCATCATCATCATCATCATCATCATCATCATCATCATCATCATCATCATCATCATCATCAGCCTCAGCATCAGCATCAGCATAATCATCATCATCATCATCATCATCATCATCATCATCAGCATCAGCATCAGCATCAGCATCAGCATCATCATCATCATCATCATCATCATCATCATCATCATCATCATCATCATCATCATCAGCCAAAACCATGCCAAAACCGCTTGCTTAAAGGGAAATCCTCAAAATCGGGAAAATCTCTTAGATAAATCCAACCCACCATCCTTTGTTTCCGTCCCGTTTCTCGGTTTGTCTCCAACCTTATGTTCAGGTACTTTATGTCCATCCGTGCGAATCTTGCGAACGACATTGGCCCATCCATCCTGTAACAACAAGATGGAACCCCCCAAGGTTGACCATTATTAAAACACATGGAGTTATATGGATCTTTCCTTAAATGATGGTACCCCCAAAACACCCATTTCAATAGGGTTTTTCCATTATAAATCATCCATTTTGGGGTATCCCTATTTTTTGGAAACACCCATATTATAGAGTCCCTATACCAGCTTCTCTGAGCGGCTTTGGGCCATTTCACATATTCACCTGCCTAACATTTCTTGGATTTGCTTCGAAAAAATGCTTGGAAAAAAGTTCCCCAAACATAATTCTCCCCAAATGCTGGCGACCAAAAATGGGGTAATTTACCATGGTAGAAAGTTTAAACATGAAATGGAGTAACATGGCGGCTAGCCCCTTTTTTAATGGCCATGTTAACTGATGGATTTTCCTGTCTTTTTTTTTCAGCTTTTTCAAGTCGAAGTGGAAGGAAGTCGACATTTGTTGCCCTCCCATCGAACGAGGGAATCTGGGAATCTGGGAATGCCTACCTTGGAGGTTTCCTTTACCACAACTCTTTCAATGCCCAGGCTAGTGACATTGGCAAATCTGGGACATGGGATCAACGCCCAAGCAAATGGGAGGATGTGTTTTTTTTGTTTTCGGATTGATCAACAAATGTACTTGATATGAAGTATGAAGTATGTTTTTTTCCAATTCCAGACTTTTTTCTTCAAAGTTCAACTGAAAAAAAAACACGTCCTGAACGAGTCTTCATTCGTCAAAGGGCGTAGAAAATCAAACTTCAGCCCCCTCTACAAGGTGGGCCCTGAGCCTAGTTATATGGCCTTGTAAATGAGTAACTGGGGTTATAACCCTGACAAGTAGAGCTATAACTGGTTTTTGAGGCCCACCTTTTACAACTGTTGCGAAAAAAAACAGACGTGACAAAAATCACCTTCCCAAATGACCCAACTTCACGGCCGCAAAGTTCGGGTCCCACAGTGACCCATGGATCGCAGTGGAGGATATGTGGTCCCAAAAAGATCACAAAAATGCCCAGCCTATCAGTCGGCATATTTGAATAGCATTTTGCGAATAAGGATCATCCATACCCAGATGCTCAATGTATGGCATATTTACCTACATTTGGTTATTTTTTATGGTAAATGTACGTAAATATACCATACATTGAGCATCTGGGATATTGGACTCAATTTATTCATTAGTTTGAAATGCCAAGTAATTAAATACTTAATCCTTCCAACGACATGAATGTTCTAGGGATGACTAGGGAATATGAACTTTTGACACTGACAGAATTGTCGCCAACCGCCATGTTTTGGGGTCCAAATACTGAACCTCAGGAGGTGTCTGGATGTCTAGGGTAGATTCTCGTAGGTTTGGGAGTGACATGTGACATCCATCTTGATCGTTGCTATCATGTCATCTATCTAATTAGAACATATTTGCCATTATTTTTTTCCCGAAACGTATAGTATACGTCAATTTTATGGTCATTTTTGGGGAGACAATTAAATAGACCCTACTAGATTCAACATAATTTGGGTAACCATCATTCAGGTACAAAATGAGCTATGAATAAAAAACCACGCCCCTCTCCCATTCCAAACAAAACATTTGTGGGATTTTCCTTAAGATCAAATTGACCGATTCGGCCCCCCTTCATCACCCCGAAATTTCCCAAGTCCGTCGCAAAATTTGACCCAAAGAATCCATGTGGACTAGGTCGGTCTTTAAAGAGGGATCCAACCGTTTCCCATTTTTGTAGAGGAAATGACGGAAATGGAGTATCCAAAACCTCTAAACTCATCCCTTTTTCATCTATACCACCCGGAAAGGATCGATGGCGATCGCCACTCTCATGAGTCTTGGTTGAATATGGCCCCGGATAGGTACTAAGTTACCTTTTGGGAGTGGCGATCGCCATCTACTTTTCACCACAGTGTAACCAACATCATGGCCAGTCAACCTACTCACATGTAAGGTATACCCCGTGAGAAATAACGCCAAGAAAAAGGCCTTAAAAAAAACAACTATGATTAAAAAAAAATCCTCAATAAGGCGTTATTTCTCATGGGGTATCCCTTACGTGGGGGGGGGTAGGTTACCCCCGGTCAAAAACCAACAGCACGGGTCTTCATCACTCCTTGGCTTCATTGGGTAAGGAGTGACTGCGCCGGGGATCACGTACAGGCCTCCAGCAAACTCGTGAGGATTCACCGCTTTCAGATCCCAGCCCTATGGATCCAAGGATCCGCTGCTCTGAATGTGCACTTAGGGTACAATTTGGGGGCAATTTGTATCTTTTTAGGAGGTACGACCAGATCCATAGGGCAGTTAGGATATAAGTGATTCATACCCATGGTGAAAAATGAGCCCCCTAACTGGGGGTGGTTTTTTCCCCTTCCAAATGGTCTAAAATACTAAATGGCTTATAAATGCGGGTGTTTATTCAGGAGCTGGTGGTTTTCAACCTACAGGAAAGAAATCTGGCAACTACACTCCCTAAAACTAACAGCGAGTTTACCCCTGAAATAGGCCGAAATTGCTTCAAAAAGGAAGCAATCGTATTCCAATCATCCATTTTCAGGTGCGAACTGTTCAGGGCGGATAGGTAATCTTCCGCAAATACTTGAAAAACACTTTTTGAAAACACAAACTAGGAACCGTCCCGGAACGCTTGTGGTTTTTGAAAATCTCAGATTGTTGGAGATTCCACCAAGATGATGGCTTTTTGCGAAAAAGTCACCTTTTAAATGGTTGGCTCAAATTTAATTGTCCATTTGCTGAATCTAATGAAAGGAATCTATAGGAGTGCCTGTTGACAATATGGGGTATCATGTGAAGGATAGGGCTTTCCTATCTGTGTCACAAGAAAAACCATCATCCAGCCATAATTTTTTGGGCATGCTATTTTCCACTCTGGCAAGCAAGGGCCATGCCCTTTAGCTGAAGTAAGGCCTCCTATTTGAGGGATTCATTCCCCTTCTGAAAACAGGGTAATGAAAATTTCCTCGCAATGCAAATGGCTCAGATTTTTTGTTTCAAATCAACTTGGATGTAGGTAAAATAGCCTGAGGATTGCCATATCTCCAAACGAAAACACTTTCGGGTAGGAACATCTGTGGTGAAAAGTGACATCACTATTTGATCAGGATAACATATTGATGGTGCAGAAATCCGGCAGGCTGCTCACCAGCCTTTAGGTTTAGTAGCCAAATATGCCACATGCTTTACTTATCCAAAAACAGTGTCGAGTTTTTTCAGTTTTGCCAGATGTTGGATGACCATGCAGCAGTCATCCATATCTTGTGATGCTGGCCCCAGGATGCAAGCCAGACACCGTCAGGATGACACATTTTTACCATCTGAGATCCCTATCAATTCACCCCCTCACCTTTCCAGGGGCTTCACATTTTTTCCGCATCCAAAAAAAGCAATACGCCAAACAAAACGGGGCCAATGAAATCTGGATCTGATCAACTTTCATTACTGTTGATGGAAGAAACCCGGCGAACCACTTGAGATGGCAAATCTTGCATTATTTTCAATTTGGTTTACCTGTCTCAACTGGTTAGCCGGATTTCTTCCAGTAGGTAACATTAAGCCAACCAAGCCAGTTTCTAGGTCTGAGGTCGTTTCTAACGGAAATTTCTCAAACTAACCCGAAGTCAACCCCACTCGTTTATTCAACACAACTTTGAATCAACTTTGAGCCAACCAACAAAAAAGTAATTATGCACCTGAAGCCAAGTACATACCCTCCGGGAAAAAACAGCGAGTTTACCCCTGAAAATAGGCCGAAATTGCCCCAAAAGGAAGCCGGATCTTCTTCCAACCATCTATTTTCAGGTGCTTTTGCTGTTAGTTTCAGGGAAGGTAAGCCTAATTTTCCCATAGGATCCATGTATGGTATATTTGCATACATTTGGTTGATTTTATGTTGATTTTTATGGTAAATGTAGGCATAAATGCCAGTCCCATGGATCCTATCTCTTTTCAAAATGATGGTTTGGAACATCTGTCTCTTTTCAAATATGGCTATGAAATGGGCGTCAATGTTTAAATTTCAGGGGTGGTGGGCAACTTGGAGTTAGATACATTTTCATTATGGCTGGTCAACCTACCCCCACCGCTAACGTACCACCCCCAGAAATAAGGGCTTGTTAACCATTGGTTTCCCTTAACAAGGCCTTATCAAACCCTTGTTTCTTGGGGATGTACGTGAAGGGGGGGGGGGCAGGTCGACCAATCATCAGAATCATGGAAAACACCGGAAAATCCTGGAACTGGTTCGGTGCCCGGGCTGCAAAGAAAGAGGCATACTAAAATCACCTTCCTTGCAATGTCAGGAGGAGTGGGTATTGGGGGGGGTGAAATGTGGGTGAATCTTCCTTTACTTATTCTACCCTCAGATAAACTAACATAGTTGGCTCGAACTAATGGAATGTCCCCATCTTCAATAGCAAATACATCCCGCCGGACGTTTTTCCGCGCGTGTGTTTTCACTATTTTTCTTCCACACCTCTGGAATGGGTTCATCTTTTTCTATGGTATTTACAATGTTTTTCTTGTTCCATGTATTGTTTTGGTGTCTGAAATGTTGTCATTTACAGTGGTAACCAAATTTAATGATATTTTAATATGCAAATTACATAGGTTTGTGTTGTATGAAGTTGTTTCAAAGGCTTCTCGGGGGAGCCTCCTCCAGCAATGGTTTATTCGTTTTCTTGTGTTTTTCCAATCCAATGTTTTCCGAAAACGAGTTTGAATTGAATGAAGTATGTACCGAAGCAGTCCATTCCGTAGCACTTTGAACACAGGTTACATTACAGGTTTGGACATGTGTAAAGTATGTACCGAAGCAGTTCATTCCGTAGCAGTTTGAACATGTGCCTTTTTACACGTACGGTTTCCCGTCCGCTAGCAAATACATCTTCAATCCGGGTCCATTTTCCAGCCAGCTATGTTAGTTTGACGGAGGGCACACACACACCCTAAAACATTCCAAAACATCCCCAACATTCAGGATGCTGGACACTCTGACAATCATCCCCAAAGGGAAGGTGGATGAATGTGGATGGAAGAAGTTTTTGTTTGTTCTCCTTCATTTTGTTACCAGTAAAAATCAGGTTGAAACCCTTCGTTAAAAAGGCGTGAAAGTGCGCCAATGAAAAAAAAACATCCCATTGTCAGCTTGCTGGGAGGAAGTTCTACTTGACTTCAATCATGGACCTGTTTCACTCAAGGATCTGGGCAAATGACTGACTATAATTCCATTAAGGGAATTTGAGGATGATTCCCTTACTGAACCATCATTTGGGATGACCTCAGCGGTTTGGTCGCTGATATTCCCCTCCAAATAAACAACCTGAGAGATTCGTGGGACCCCCGATATCCGATATCAACTATCGATAGGAGCTCGGAGCTCGCTTTTTCTACAACAAAACACCATAGCCCGAGTAACTATAGTAGTCTATTGAACCTGATCATTGCGCCTGGTGTTTTTGATTTCAACTTTTTGTTTTGGTGCTTTGGTCACTTCTAAACGTATTGGGTGCATCCCACCCTAGGATACTAGCATAGCTCTTTGACATCTGGATGATAAAGGGCGAATCCTGGCGAACATCCAATAGAGACATCTATGGGTCTCAAAAGGGGTACAGAAGCTCCTGAAAGTTAAACAGTTAAACCAATACATCTAGGAATTGTGCCTATGTCATGTTTCACTCCATCCTGCTTTTGGGTGCAGTCTCAGGAAAAACAACAAACCCCCGAAAAAAACAACGTTACACTTAAGACAGACGCGTTTTTTTGTATGGAACACAACTGGTCATCAACATCACCAGCTGCAAACAAAACTGATTCAACCAACCTAGCCGATGAATGCACCTCTGGAAACTTGGAAAACCATCTTTCCAAATGCATCAAACTACTGGTCATGTGATCCCAAAGAGGTTAGTGATAAGGCTATAGACTATAAGGTCTTAAAAATTAATCAGCTCTTGTTTTTTTTGCACTCGGAAAACATGGGCGTGAATAGCCCACCAGCCGCCAGCTCGACAGAAAACACATTCTATTCTATTCTAGGTGAAGATCGTCCAAATACCACCACAAAAAAAATCATATGGCTGAAAACTTGATGTCCAAAAAGTGAATTATGATACACTCTGGTAAACTAACATAGCAGGCTGGACAATGGACCCGGATTGAAGATGTATTTCCGGTTGAAAATGGGGATATTCCAGCTAGCTCTGTAAGTTTTAAGTAGAGTTATACTAACTCCATATATAGGGGTTATAACCCCAGTTACCCATTTATAAGGCTATAAAGAAGTTTACCACATGTAGTATCTCTCTATCTCCTCCAAACATGTTTCTCAAACCAACGACGTCGCAAAAAATCCAACTTTCGTATCTTCCCTGCCTGAAAGGTATGCGAAGAGGCTACCTGACGCCATGGCATCAGACACGTCCGGCCCTTTTCCACACTTCCCAAGTACCATTGGCAAAATTTGGGGAGATTTTACGGCAAACAGTCTTGAGATATTTGAAATCAAAAATGATACTGTTGATGGACGAAATCCTGCACCACCTGGGATGGTTAAAACCCTATAAATAATGGGATAATCATCATCCTTGGTGGTGCAGGATTTTGTCCATCAACAGTAGCAAAACCACTCAGTTTCGTCTGATGGGTCTTAACCCCGCTCGGGTGCAGTTGTCATGGCACATCCCCCATTCACATGTGATCAACCAGAAGGTCGGCCCAAAAACCAGTTCTAAGGAGGGGCCCATGTCACCGGGGGTGAAAAACAACAGGAAAAAACCCAGGTATTTTCGGCCATTCATAGGGGCCGGTCTATGTCACTCCATCTATGAGGATCGCTAGGAAATGACGATGGCTCAACCCATCAAGAGGATTTGCTGCTTGCCTTGCTGCGGAGTTGTTTTTTACAATACAAATCCTGCCATCCAAATTAAACATAGCCACATGGGTCGATCAACTCCTTATTGGGGATGGTCATCCCACCTTTAAGAGGGAATTCTTGTAAGTAAATAAATATGGATTAAAAAAATATAAATATAACAAAAATGTATATGTATATATAAATATACAAAGATATACATAAATAAAAATCTACATACACCCCACACTTTTGGTTTATGACCCTCCCATACATTCCCCTATTTATTTAGTAACAAATAGCAATAATATGTAATAATGGGACTCTAGACCCCAGCACAGGTGAACGTAATTCCCATGTTTTAAATACTCCAACCGCCAACACCTTCAACTGACAGTTTTCAAGTGATGGTTTACTTGAGGATTTTTGTGGTTGCCTTCGGAAAATCATAATGATCTTGCAAATGATTGTTACTATAGGAATGGGAGCATCCACGTCAATTTTTTGGAATTTCTACTGGGATGTCCTGCCGGTACTCATGCAATAAACGGATTATAACTTATAACCCCAAGTAGGTTTGATACCTCCGGTAAAAAAGGTGAAATAAACCAACTCGTTACAATCACGAACCCAGCCGGACTCCCTAGTAACAAAAAAACTAACATGGCGCTGGGAAAAAGGGCCCCTGGGATGAAAAACTACCCAGGTATGTGGGGATTACAAAAAACACCATGGTCAGGATTCCCATTTAAGCAACCACTATAATGGATAATCTTGGATTTGGTTTTCCGGTGATTTTCTACGGATTGTCATGACTTTAGTTAAAGCCACCATATAGCTGGGTAGTACAACCCTGTAAATACATGTGTATATATATATATATATACATATATACATATATAAAATATACAACTACAACAAATAACCAGGGTTTTCGTGGACAACTTTGCGGACTATCAAGAGTCCCTTGACCAATCGGTCTCATCTGGCACGACATTTTCGGTTTGCTGGGCTGGCTTCAGTAACTTCTCCCAGCAGTCTGGTGGACAGAGCAAAGTCTTCATGTGGAGTAGGAGCTCGTATTGGGTTTTCTCGTCTTGCGACATCCGCCTCCATGTAACACAGATCTGCCAGTTTGTCTGCCATGGAGAGTTAACCGGGTATGCCTCGGCTAACCGAGGACGCCAAAATTCAAAGAACCTGCGGAATGCTCCTCCTACATTGGTAGGTCCTACATGTTGTGGAGGTTCATCGCGATCCCCTGTGGCAGGACCACGCACCAGGGCAACCCTGCAGTAGGAGATACATTTTCAACTGATGAGTTTTCCATTGTGCGCATCAACCCCTGTTAAAAAATATGAGTGAAAAATGGGTTCATCTTCCCCAAGGTTCGGCTTGAACATAAAACATATTTGAGTTGCCACCACCTAGTTTAGTATGCATCCTTGTTGTTTGTTGACTTCGGCCGTTGGTCCCAAAGATGATTTTCCCCGGTAAAAACCGGTGCAACCAAAGTACCGGAAGTTGGGCGGCCTGAATCGGACTCGCAGGGGATCTTTTCACCCGAAGATCCTGGAGGAGGTACAAGACGGTTGGGAGGTGTGGCGGTTGGTGGGTTGATGACCGTAACGGTGGATTTTCCTGAAACTTATCCAACAGTTGGCTCACGTAAAGCCAAGAAAAAACCGTGAAATAAAAGTTATCAACGGCTTAGTTTCCCTACTAAAAAATATGTAGTCCCCAAAAAGTTTAAAGTTTATTTTCCCTACTAATGATGTAATCCCAAAAAGATTAAAGTTCAGTCACTGGCCAAGTAAGTATTGGTGGGTCAACAACCCATTTGAAACATGTGCGGAAGTCAAATTGGGTGGAATTTCCCCAAGGTTCGGGGTGAAAATAAAAAATGGTTGAAACTAAACCACCTAGTATCAACAGTTGGTGGAATCAATCGGTGTCCAATTTGGAAATTGGAAAAAACTTCACCTATTGAAGGGACGTATCTAACCTGCTTAATTAGAGAAGGGTTATAAGCCATTTACCAAGTAGCAGAAGAACATCCCAGTATATTCCCCCTCAGTCGAAAAGCAATCGCAAACGTCAAATTGTTTGAATCATTTCCAAGCAAGCTTCGGGGTAAAAAAAACAAAGATCTGCAATCACCGCCCTATAGCCCTAGGATGCCGTAGGCATCAACCGTCATATTCTCAGATGATGAGGGAAAACCTACCCCTAACGTACCCCACCCCAAGAAATAAGGGTTTTGTAGCCGCCCTTATTAACGGAAACCAATGGGTTTTCATAAGCCTTGATCATAAGGCCATATACCATTGGTTTCCTGAAAACGAACAGGTATTAACCTCCTGGAAATAAGCCATACTCCCCGGAAAACTGACATGCCCCCTAAAAATCATGGGTTGGAGTCGATGTATTTCCTATTGAAATAGTCCCCTAAAATAGGCGACATGTTAATTTTCTGGGGTGTATGTTATTCAGATCCTTAATAAGGCCATACACCCCTGAAGATTAACATGAAACATAATCATGTTGGTTTGGAAGATCATTTTCCTTTCTAAATGGGGCATGTTAATCTTCCATGGTGTAAATCATTGGTTTTCCATTGGTATTACTGGAATACTAACATTCCTCCATTTTCTCCACTGATCAACTCACCCAGCCCGAGTTGGAATTTTCCGTCCTCGCTCGAGACCTGGAGCTTACGGACAAAATGGACTTGGGAAATCACCATGAGGAACCACCATGAATGGGGTATTCTTTGGAACTTTTTCCAATCAACTTGACGTTTGCAAATCTAAGATTCGGAATTGGTGATTTTCTTTTCCCCGTTGGGGATCCTGGCTCACCTAAACTGAGAATGGTTGAAAATGGAACGAAAAAATGCCATGCGTTTCGGAGATGATGAAGGACACCCTTTAAGCTCATCATCTGAGAATATGACGATTGATGCCTGGGGTAGAAACTACATCTTCAAAAGGAAACTACTCTTTTGATTGTTGTTGCTACATTTTTGCTTTTGAAATTTTCATATCCAGGTGATTCAACGTGACCTTTTCATCCCTTAGTTGAGGGTCACGATTCGCCTTTGAGAGGGTCACGTTTTCACCATCCCAAAAAGGTCACAAAGAATTGCTAGGATATTTTATTTTCATTATATTTTCATTATTTTTCATCTTTACTCCTATGAATCTATGAACAACACCCACCCAGGCTATTTGTGGGTTGCATTCACTTCAATATACCATATCCTGGACCCTTCCAGTAAGAACTCGCGCCGGTTGGGAAGGTCCTAAAGATAGGAAAAAATGGGAAAATCGATCCAATCTGGATTTTGGCCTGCTAGCTACATCCTTCTACTGTTGATGGAAGAAATCCCAAACAACAACCTGGGAGGATTCCAATATCGCTGCGATGATCCTGGGCAAATATCTATATATATATAATTAAGCCTATAAACCTGAAGTAACGGCACCATTTGGGGGAATTCTCAACAGGCGGTCCGATGGTCGCGAGGAAATCATGATCCCTAACAGCTTCGTTCCTTTTAGAATGGCCAAAAGCGTCTTTTTTTTCTTCCAAACCGGCAAGCAGTGGGATGTCCAGCCGGATAAGTTTCACCCCTGGATAAGAAGTAGGTTTGTTTGTGGATACGTCCCCTAAAATATATCTATATGGGTGTTTCACGGTGTTTCCAAAAATATGGGTACCCCCAAATCATCCACTTTAATAGGCTTTTCCATTATAGACCATCCATTTTGGGGTACCCCTATTTTTGGAAACACCAATATATGTATATATATAATATATATATATAATATAATATAATATACACCAACTTACGATCACCAATCGTTACAATCACTTCAAGGGCGCATCGGATCCATGTATGGGACATTTACCTAGTAATTTACCATTAAAAAATCAACCATCCATCTAGGTAAATATACCGTTCCTCCCATGGATCCTGCTGTTGATAGTTCAGAAATCCCATTCCCAACCACCTGTTTTTTTTACAAAAACATGTTAAATAATGGGATATTGTAGGGATATTTTAGGTGCCACGTGCCATAAGAGGACCGTGCGCGTATGTCAATTTCTNATGCTTGCCGCTGTGGCGAAACGTACAAAACTAGAATTTTTTCGATGACCCTTACAGAAGTTTAGCGTCTAATTCGAACAAGACTAAGAGGAAAAACACCAAAAAACCCACAGTTTCTGCCAGTGTGCATTCCAAACTCTGGATGACAATGTCTTGAAACGCACGGCCCCTTGGAGAACGTGACACCATATTTTACCATATATCAACTGGTGCAACCGCCGGATTTCTGAACCATCAACTACCTATGGATTTTCATACCCTAGCAATCCCTTCCGCAGCTTCCCATGAAATTAGTATATTCGCCGAACCGACCGAAACTCGACCGAACAAAAAAATCAGGCTTTTTGGACCTGGACCCCAGCTGTTGCCACGTTGCTTTCTGCACGAAAATCCCTGGTTCCCGAAGCTACGCGTTTGGCAGTCGTTTGGAGGTCGTTTGGCTGGCGTTGTGTTGTTTTTTTTCAGGAAAACCCAACAAATTGGGGGGTTTGGGGGCTGGGCTGGTTAAACCGGTAAAAATGTGAAGGAAAAAGGCCAAAAACTACCGTAGACATTCTAAAATCGTAAAGTTTGAACACTCAGGTAGATCAAATACACAGCCAAATACATCAAAATACCTTACTAATCAATCTAATCATGACTCCTGGCCTCCTATAGACCGACTATATAATTACACTCTGGATTCGACATATTTCACCAACTGGTTGCCTTAAAGCCTGCACACCCCCGAAAATGAACATAACCGCTATTTTTCAGGGGACATGTATTAGTTTTTTCAGGGGACTCTCAGCAGGTTAGGTTGGCTTGCTTGGAATTGCCCCTTCGATGCTTGGAACCAGTAAAACATCGGCTCTCCCAACTGGCGGTTTTTTTCATGGCAATTTACCATTGGGTACAAAGTAACAAACCACCGAAAAAAAACAAATCAAGACTATTCATAAATTATACTGGGTGTTTAATAAGGATCCTGGATCCTTATAATGGTTCCGGCACCTTCAAAGGGGTGCCAAATGGTTCCTAAAGGGTATCAATTCTCCATCCCTTAGGGTTTAACTGGCACCCCTTTGAAGGTCCAGGTTTGTTAATGTTCGTTATAATCCCAACATAACTGGGTAGTTCTTCACCCTATATACCCTAAACAACCGAGTTTTTTCCATTGCCATGCTTGTTTTTTTGGGGTGGTTACTAGGGTGTCCATAGAAGTGATAGTAACTATAATTCGGGAAGTTGGTCTACTTCACCTATATACCGGACGTATCCAACCGACTTACATACGGGGCCTATCATCCATTACTAAGTACCAGCAGGACATCCCAGTACCCATAGGATTCATGAGACAGTGATATTAACACTACTGATTATACCATTAAAAATCAACCATTCAGGTGGGTAAATATACCATTCCCATGGATCCGATTATAGATAATGACCCCTTAAAACATCCTTAAAACTAGCCCCAGGTTATAGGATTACCCTCTGGTATTTCCTAACATAGCTGGCTGGAATAATCCCCATGTTCAATATAGGAAATACATCCTTCAATCCGGATCCAGTTTCCATAATTTGCTATGTTACTTCAACCGAACCTGTGGTCTCCCCGGGAAAATCCCGAGGCTAGGACCTTGGACTCCGGAGATCCAAGGGCTCCATGGGTTTTTTGTCCCTCCGAAGCCCTTCCCTTCGGATTGAACCGTAGGTCCGGTCCTTCGACTGCGACTTTCCCAGAGAGCCAAGTTATAGATAGATGCGATGCCCAGCAAGGCTAACAACCTCCGTTTCACCAGTTGATGTACAAGGTGGGCCTGGGCCCCCAACCAGTTAGAACTTGGGTTTATTTATAACTCCTATATAACTAGGGTTATTATAAGAACAGTTAGCCCATTTATTTTCGGCCATTTATAGGGGCCCCATAACTCCATTTATAATTGCATCTGGGGCCTACCTTGCAGTTGATGTAGGTAGTTGATGCCATTATTTACGACAGATTTTAGCACCATCCCAGGTGGCAAAGGCCTTGGGATGTCTGAACCATTAACAGTATGTCCAAATCCATATGGGTGTTTTCTGAAATGGTGGTACCCCCAATGTTAACCCCCAAGTGCTGATCATTTTTAAAATTGAAAACCCCATGGTTGTTGGGGAAACCCACCATTTTAGGAAACCCCCATATAGCTATATGCAAAGGTGTTTTGGAATTCCAGCACATTCATGGGCTTTTGATCCCCTTTTTTGAATTGGCTTATGAAAACAAAATCTCTATAATTGATTGGGTATTAGAATCCACTTATATATAGCGAATAACCACGGTTTTGGTATTTGCTCACATCTTGGTTTCTTTTTTTTCAGGGAGATGATTTCAGAAAAAGCTGGTGGATGATGTGAACGACATAATGGTTTATATACTCATTGGCCTGCTTCTATTCTTCCTGTTTCCTGGTTGCAAGCTACATCAATGAGTCTAGAATCTAGAAGTCTTACAAAAAAAATGATAACTGTTCATCTTACAAGATGATGTCATCCCACTGCTGCTTGTTTTCAGGTCTCCCCTTTCTTTGGAAGAGATGCCTCCATGAATTTTGACTCAGGGACTCAAATTGATAGGAAAAAGTGGGCAAATGAAAATGATTTACCCACCAGGAGCTTGATGATCTTGATGCTTTCCTGCATGTTTTCCTCTTAATTTCGGATGCTATCAAATAATATCAACCCCTACCAGCACCTGAAGAAAGGGGTGCCAAATGGTTCCGTTGCAGGGTGTTAATTCCCTATAGTGTTTAAGTGGCACCCCTTTGGAAGGTACCTGGTACCTAGGAAAATGGAGGCATTTGCCCTGCTTTTTCACGCAAGAAAAAGATGAACATTACAGTTGATCCAATGGTAATTATCCATCAGAGTTATGCTGACCCTACAGTACGCGGCTAGGAAATTCATATAATACAGTGAGATGAGAAATGGCAGGATTGCAACACAGTGGATTATGAAATATTATTATCTAGTTGGTGGTTTCAACCCCTTTGAAAAATATTAGTCAAAATGGGAATCTTCCACAAGTAGGGATGAACATAAAAAACATTTGAAACCACCACCTAGATTATGTTCTTTTCGACAAAGCTGTCACATTTTGAAGCTTCCAACCTTTCGTTTTGAAGGGTTTTCGGACGTGGATTCTGGGATTTTTCGTCAAACCGAACATCTCTGAACGACCGACGAAGCTAAGCTTCTAACATGCTCAGATTTTGGGCAACAAAAACTCGTTATTTTGTGTCTGAAGCACACAAAACGGAACCCGTCTTTTCGCTACAAGAGGGAGATCTTTTCGGAATCAATCCTGGTGCTTGTGTGAATTGCGGACATCTTCATTGCATGTGTTTGGCGTTAGTATGCCTTAGTTTACCTACCACGGAAGCACCAATTTATGGCCCGATAGACTCCAAAAAAACCTCGTGAGAAGGTGTTTTAGGTATATGGATGTTTCCGAAAATAGTGGTACCCCCAAATCATCCATTTTAATAGGGTTTTCCATTCTTTTCACCATCCATTTTGGGGTACCACTATTTTTGGAAACACCTATATGTCTTTGGGGACCTTAATACTGAACCTCCGGAGGTGAAACAGGACGTCTAGAGATTTTTTGGAGGTATCCGACATCCTGCCCAGTCAAAATTGGACAAATATCGTTCCACCCGAGGAGCAAAGGATCCATGAAATCGGCACCCATATAGGCCTCCGGGAAAAAAAAACAACTCACAACGATACATGGAACTGGAACCCTAAACATGCAGATAAAAAAAAACATGTTGTTTGGCAGTTGTTTGGTGATTTCCACCCATTTTTCATGAAAAGATTTGGAATCATCCAAGTGAAACAACCCTTTATTTTATGGATGTTTCAGGTAATCAGGTGGAAATGCAACTGGAAATACGATTTTCCCTTTTCTTCATTGCAACAGGTTTCGGCGTATATATTTGTTTTTGATATTTGCCACTTGTTTAGTAATATTTTTGTCGAACAAAAAATGGAGCAAATCTTCGTAAGAATTGGTTGCTTTTTACAAAAAAAAACACCGGACTTGGCACCGGAGCATGGAGCATGGTGGTTACAAGAGGATGAGTTCCCCCGGATTTCTCCCCAAGCGGTTCCAGCGCCAAACCGACAGGATCCATGGGACTGGCAATGGTTGGTTGATTTTTATGGTAAATGTACCTGGACCTTCAAAGGGTGCCAATTAAACCCTAAGGGATGGAGAATTGATACCCTTTAGGAACCATTTTGGCACCCCTTTGAAGGTGCTGGTAGGTAAAGATATCATCCATGGGATCCTCTTTTGGTTCCAGGCGAAGTTTTTGTTTCCGAAAAAAATTGGCCAAGGGCCGGGGAGTCGTCTTGAAAAAACAAGAAGATTTGGGACATGTCCATCCCCTGGGATCTCAAGTGCCTGGTGGTTTCTGGAGATCCAAAAAAAAACCTGCGACAAAGCACATCCAAACCCCTCTTTTTTGGAGGGTCCAATGAGTCTTAGGGTCGGTTCAAAATAGAATTTTTCCAAAAGGGTAAAGGATTCACCTTCACCAAGGCACACTGACAGCACTTCCGCAAAAGCTCAGCAGCAAGACGGGAAGAGCCACGCAAAAACGAAGGGGTAAAAAGGTAAAACTGGCCACAACCTTCGGGAAGTCAGTGAAGTTCTAGGGATTTATGATGGTGATGATGATGATGATGATGATGATGATGATGATGATGATGACATTGGGAAAAGGTGAACAGTCAAATGACATGAAGTTTTGAAAGGTGTTTCGACAGGCTTATAATTATATACTGTAGACATTACAAAATAGATTTGGAGGAATACATCAATAGTGTCTTAAGTAATTCAGCTCGAGCAGAATTCTTACTTATGAAGCACTACTATATACATCAACAAATCATAAAGTACTGAAGCTTGCTGACCAACGGGGCAATGGGAAAACACAACACCACAACACTACATCGCTGTGTCGACACAAAATGTGTTGAGCTACTAATAATAGGAAAAACAGCTGGGTTTTTGGGACTTCGAATTCAACTGTGATACAAAACTCAGACACTGCGATAATATGAAAACAAATGTATCACCATGAAACATCGCCACCTTGGTTGCCAGTTAGAAGTAGGTGTCCATAACTCTACTTATAGAGGTTTATAACCCCAGTTACCTGTTTATTTTCGGCCACTTATAACAGGCCCCATGTCACTCTAAGGATTTTCGGATCGGCCACAACAGCCGTTCCAAAAAAGGCTCCTCCAGGCTACTCGCCTTTTCCACTGCGGGAAAAAATCCCAGGTCTTCTCAGAGAAACAACGACTTGCAAATGAAAAACCATTGGGTTCCCTTAATAAGGCCTTGTTTCTGAGAGGGTACCTTTCAGGGGGTAGGTTGACCATGCAGTCATTACATAAGTTGGGTTGTTCCCCCATCACGGGATGCAAATCGTCACCACCAGGATTTTGTGACATGTTTAGTTTCGGGGATCTCAACCTAAACCTTAGAATTGTGCCTCTTACTGGGAAGGGGGCAAACGGCAAACTCAATATATAAGAGATTTGTTGCTCAAAATGAGGGTTTCACATTGAGAGCACACATTTGGTCATGCTAATCCATTTTGCGGGTCGGTCATTTCAATGGAACATGATTTAAACATGCTCATCTGACCCCAGACTTTTCATTCTTTTTCCACAAGTTCTGTGGCTGGTAGTTCTGAGGGGTGTTTAAACACCTACTACTTGGAGGGTCATCCCAGTTAGTAAGTAGTCAATAACCCCATTTAAAAAGCATTTAGGCCATTTGGAAGTGGAACAACCCCAGGTCTTGGAGACTTACTATATAACCATGCTAAGTAACTACTTGTCACTACCTGGGACGATCCTCCAAGTAGGCCTGACCCAACCATCACTCCAAGTGACTAGCAATTCAGCAATGCTTCCTTTACTTGCTTCTCCCATGCTTCCTTGGTGCCGGTGGCCCGGTGATTCTGAACCGCCACGTTTCCCCCAAATAGCCCCAGCCTTGAGGGATTATGAACCGCCATGGATTTTTCTCAAGATAGTCCCTTAATTTAATAAGGCCCCTGTTTTCCTGACAACAAGAAATCAACATTTTTGGGGTGGAATTCCTACTTCCAGCACACACACACACACTTGATAAACACACCAAACAAAAATACCAGATATGCCTCCGTGGTACATCCTTCTTTTTTGTTAAAGGTAACAACATTTTCCAACAAATTATCCGTTTCGAAAATATGTCGTCCAACCTGCTTCATACTGGGCTTTTTTGATACCTGAACCCTAAGAATCCCTCCAGGGGCTGTTTATCACTCCATTTGTAACAATCCCTAAGAATCCCAACCCCTTCCTGAAAGAGGATTGATGATGGTCTAAATCCCATCTCCAGAATAGGATTGTAGATATAGTCCCTTTCTTAGGACATACCTGGATCCTGAGGGAATGTATTTTCATGAATATTTCCTGGACACAATCAGATGCTGAGCTGATGCTACTTGATCTATTTACCCCGGAATTTATATATATGATATCCATGTGTCCATTGTCAATCATGTTGGAGAATAGGAGAATCCTGCTTGTGTCCACTAAACAATAAAAAATTGCCAAAACACAAACACTTTTGGACATCTTTGACTGTATAGTTTCATATTTTCCCCCCTTTAAAAAACTTGAGATGTTTGATGTTTGCTCCCTTTCTGTTTCACAACGTTTACAGAAATGTCTCCTCGTCCCCTCCTTTGAAAAAGGCACGGCAGTCGTATCACACCGCGGGGTGCTGAAAAACTCCAGGAGGTTTTTTAATTTTACAGGCACCTGAAGATTAACATGGAACACAATCATGGAAGTTTCGAAAATCAATTTCCTTTCTAAATGGGGGGTTGGTAGGTTCCATGTTAATCTTCCAGGGTGTAATAAATCAAAAGCTGAATCTATTTTTTGAAGTTTGACACTCCGCAACCAGCATCCGCCACCATCAAATTCCCATGTTTCCATGTGTTGGATTTCCCTGAAATTTCCGCCGGGGAAAATCCCATTTCCCTTCCCTAGACATCCAAAATTCTCCAAATACCTGGTGAGGATCGGTGTTTGGAACCCTTAAAAGCCGAACCTCAGGAGACGTTTGGGGTTTCAAACACCTACTCACCAGGTATTTGGAAGACTAGGGCTTAACCGAAATTCGCTACCTTTTTGGGGGGCACAAAACTACGGACCCGTGTGAGGTCGTTTGGAGAAATCCAAGACTCTGCCATCAAAAACCATCACAGGTCTTGAGAGTATGATGGCCATATCCACGCAAACGACTAGTGCCCACATTGTCTCGGAAGGTACCTGGTTTTCACAAAAAAACACAGATACGTGTCATAACAGTGCATAGAATATATCTAGCACAAAATTCTTTACATATGTTTCATATGGCATGTATATTTGCACACATGCAATAGTGTATACTTGATCCTTGCTTTGATTGGAGTAAGAACATTCTTTTGGAGACGTTCAATTGGCCCAACACAAGAGGATATTCAGAGGTTCGAGGCACGGTTTGTGGATTTGGGTGCCTATTTCCCCCCTGATGATCTTTCAAATTGCATATTTTTTGAAGCAATTGCAATAGATCAGTTTGAGCAATGGTGCATCAAAATAGAGATTTGTTTCAGTTTCATTGATTTACAGTAGTCTAATTCCACGCGAAAACTGTTCATCTGTTGTCATCCTCCAACGCAGTAGTACAAAAATCATTTTTTTTGCCAGGACATGAATACAAGCCAGAACCCTAAGACTGAACATGCCATTTCGTTTGGAATTGTGTGTTCAAACAATGAGCATAGCAGCTAATGAATATAATATGTAAATGTAAATGTAAGTACGATCTGATAGTGATCATTTGCGGAAAATAAAATTCAAGTACAAACATACTTCATTGACTTCTCCTAAGTTCAAACACTACAACACTTGTAAATCTCTGTGGCCACGGAAAACACATCACTCCCACATATCTACATGGATACATCTATACATAGATAATCAACCCTCCTGAAAACCCACTGTAAAATTGAAAAAATGGTACCTTGCATGTAGAAACGGCAGCTCCAAGACATCATATATCACCTAAAGAATGCCATCTCAAAAAGTAAAAGTATATATAGTTTTGAAACCCTCAATTTTCAGGTGCGAAAAAATGTGAGTTTCAGGGAGTTAAGTCATCGATCTATTCTGAATCTGAGTGACAGGTGCTTTGGCCACAAACAATGTCACTGGATGATTTGGGGGGCTATCTACAGGCCTTTATAGGTAGGTTGTTTTTCATGCTGCCACATCAGATACATCAGGGACACCAACTTGGAAAAAAAAACATGGGCCCCGAATTTCGGATTGAAGCCATCAACTATGCTTAACAAAAACATCAAATGCCAGATCTTTCCTGGGCAATTTGATGTTTATAACCCATAGGGTCCACATATGATATATTTAGCTACATTTTACCATAAAAAATCAACCATTCATGGATCCCATGGGTAATATTCCCTGCTCCTTTTTCACCACCTTTTTCGGGAGGACTTTTCTTCGGTGAAAGGTCGCTATACTTTGCCCATGATCTTTTTTGTTTAAGGGGGAAAACTCCCTTCCAACCACCCCCATCCTGGATGTACCTGGGATGTCCAGCCAGTACGTATACGGATTATAACCACTGCATAAGTCGGTCCCTGAAATTTTCCGTGAAATTAAACCTACTTACTAACGATCGTTACGATCACTTCCATTCAACACCCCATTCTAGAACAACCTGGTTGTTTAGAAAAAAAACAGCCTGGTTGTTTAGGCCCTAGTGCTCCAAGACCCTTCTGAGAGTGTATTTTGAGCGGGTTTTTAGGGTCTAAATACCTCCTGAAAAGGTATTTGGAGCACTAGGGAGGGTATATAGGGGATGAACATATGGATGAGAAGCTATCCAGGTATGCGGGGATTATAATTGCAAAACAGTAATCCAGGATCCCTATGAAAAACATCCTACTAGGATGTCCCAGGAAGATAGGATCAATGGTTACTAACTGGGTATAAAAAAACCTATACGTATAAAATGTATAAACCGGATATCTTAGGGTTATTTCACCCATTGATCCTGACCCATTTCCACAAATTCCTGGGACACATCGGACATAAGAAAAAGCCGTCGTCTCAACGTAACGTCGCTTGAAAAAAACGTCGAACATTTTTTCGGCGTTGTTCGGCGGGCCTTTTTACCTTTGATCCAAGGTAAAAGGCAGGTCACCAAAACCTGGGGAACAAAATTTTTAGGCGGACCTGGTGGGATCTGAATATCCTGGAAAAACTCCGAAAGAAGAAACCAAAAACATACACAACACCAAATTTGAAAAACAAAATAACATATATATGACTGACAAATACATGGTTGTTTTTTCAGAATCAACATCTCTAATTGCAAACATCTGTTTTTATTTTCGGAGGATTTTCCAGAATCGGGAAGAAAGCATTTCGGTCACGTCTTTTTTCAACGCATTCTTTTTGGGGGGTACTTGAAGGACCTCATGACGATGGATGGGGGCCTTTCCTTTGGTGGTAAATGTGAGAAAATTTACCACAGTAAAGGCCCCTTACCCATGACGGATCCATGGGAAGAAGGGTATATTTAGTATATTTAGCCACGTGAATGGTTGATTTTTATGGTAAATGATGGTAAATGTAGCAAAATATACCCGTCACATGGATCCTATGGGTTACTTAACTTACCCCATTTGGGTACATGGTAGCGTTTGGAATTTTGGTAACCATGTTAATTCAACAGTTGCGGGGGCCGAATAAGATATAAATGCAACACTACACATGGATTTTTTCTTCCTAGAACAAGACCTACTGCGATGTCCGTGTTACTTAGTCAATGGATTATAAGCCTTTTATAAGTAGGTTGAAATTCCCGCAAATAGGTTATAAACTTACAAAATAGTTACTAACTTCCAATGAACACCCTAGTACCTTGCTTGAACGGAAACAATCTGAAGCAAACTTCTGCTAATTTGCGCCCTTCCATCTACTATTGGTCAGTAAGGAGAATCCATTCACCAAAAAAAAAGTACAAGCTTCAAGCAATCACTAGTTGGTGGTTTCAACCCATTTGAAAAATAAGAGTCAAATTGGATCATTTCCCCAAGGTTCGGGGTGAAAATAAAAAATCTCTGAAACCACCACCTAGATCAGCAGGTAAGTTCATCTTCCTTCTTTGAACAAACCATCAATAAAGCCTTGATTTCGTGGGAGGGGATGGGCCTCTTAGATTCGTGTGGGGGATGATTCTTACAGTTGGAAGGGTCTTGGAGTAGGTTCATCCTGCAGTCAAAACACAGCGGTCATGGCACAGGCCTCAGCAATACGACGTGGACCGATGGATCAACCTATGAATGCAACCAGCACAGCATCCCTAACCCATAGGATCGATATGACTGGCATAATTACCCCCTCGTTTTTCGCTGATTTTGATGGGTAAATGCAGCTATAAATGTACCATACAGCCTTGGACACCCAAACCCCATGGAAAAACACAGGTTTTTTTGTCAGCCCTGGCAATATGGGTTATGACTTCCCCTAAAAATTAAGTTTGGGGGGTTCCATGGAAGATGGGTTGATTTCACCCTGTGTTCAATGATCCTCTCCAACATATCCCGAAAGATTGCCCCAAACCATCCCACACCCCATAATCTTTAAGGAATGCTTGAGCTTTTCTATTGAGCGAAAGAATGGGATGCGTGATCTTCTGTTTGTCATTTTCCATTTGCCCACAAAAATTATATTTGTCATTTTCAAACTGGTTCATGCCAGTCTGAATGAACTGAACATTTTGTTGAACCGGACCTGTTTATATATATACATGTATATATAGGATCCATTTTTCCTGCCGGATGCTAGCAAACTTCACCATGAAGGTTGCGTTGCAAATTACAAATTCGGATCGCTGTCCAAAAAACAGGGTGTCCATGATGAAAAGTATCGCTTCTGTTCACAGAAGTCGTTCGAACTAAGCTTTTCTGGTTGGTGGTTTCAACCCATCTGAAAAATATTATATAGTCAAGTTGGGAATCTTCCCCAAATAGGGGTGAAAATAAAAAAATATTTGAAACCACCACCTAGTCTTTTGGGACAACATGTGCATAAGCCCAAATATTGAACGACAAAGAACGTTGGATTGGTTTGTGGTTGACTGGTCATCATTCGCCTTTCAGGGCAAAACTTGTCTTTTTTCAAGCAATCAATATCCATTTTATATCCTATATAGTTCATTTCAGCAAGATGGACCCCTACCAGGTATAAGTAGGATTATAACTCCACTTATGGGTGTGATAGCCCCAGTTACCCGTTTATTGGACCCATCTTGAGGGTAAAGCACGTCAATCAACTTTGAAAAGCCATCGCAATATTCATCGAAAAACCCAAAAACATCATAACACCACTGGACAACAAACCATGAAACAAGTTGTTTTCTAATGTTTTGTTAGTTACTTGGTTTTGTGATGTTGAGTCAGCGGAGCTTCGAAAGAGCCACATCGGCAAGAAGGCCAAAGTGCCTCCACATCGGTGGCTTCTATGTTTTTTTTGTTGGGCGCTGAAGCATCCTTGCTAGGGCCAGGGGGACTGCTGCGAATGACCCTGCGCACACCAGTTCTGATTCCAGCGAGTTACGTCGGCAGGCATGAAGAGTCACAGCCTCCTTGCTCTTCTAGTGTTCCTCATTTCTTCAGGATTTTTTGATTATATGTTTCATCCTCGCGACTTTGTCACCTGAGGTAAGCATTTCAACATCCAGCCTGGAGTCGAACACTCAAAAATGCTCTCCAATAGCTTTACAAGTACTCTGAGCTCGACCTCCATTATAAAGATCTCTCGAGGGCCGCCAATTTGTCTTTTGGCGAAAGAAGAAAAGGTATAGCCATGAGGAGTTGATTTTTTTGTCGACCACCAACATTCACTCCGTCTAAAAGCGGGCCCCCAAAACTCCAAAACGAAGCCATCATGTTTTCGTCATTTTCGGCCCACTCCCAAACGAAGCCATTCCCATTTTTACTTGGAGGATCACCCCACTCAGTACATGGTTACTTAAGGGGGTTACAAGCAATTTATATCTAGACTAGCCCGACTTGGGGAACTTACCAACCATGGTGATTAATCGCCTACTACAGGGGATGATCCTCCAAGTACCCGTGAAGAACGGTCACCCAAAGAACCCAATCCTAGACATCCAAATACCTGGTGAGTAACGGTTTGAAGCCCCAAACATCTCCTGAGGTTCGGCTTTTAAGGGTTCCAAACACCGATCCTCACCAGGTATGCCTGGATGACTTTTGGATGTCTAGGGATAATATAACCTCACTATCTTGTAAGCTGTCATTAACCCCAGTTGCCCACCTTGTATAACCCGTGAAAAAAAAACGGTCACCCAAAAGCTTTCCTAAATCAATGGCAGTATATACCACTTTATATACCACTTATATATTGCCTATTGGGTGGTTATATGCTACCTACCACCTATTAAGGGAACCAGGAAACTCCATTGACTAAAGCAACCCAAGTAACGAAACGCACTAAGACTTCGCTGTCCATCTCGGTGTCTGATGACTCCGAGTCAAGGTGTAGTCGAAGTTCGCGAAGGAAAATCAATTCCGAGATCCTGAAATTGGCCACATAAAAAAAAACTTCAAACATATATCATTGAAATGTAATAGAAATGGATCTGACAAATAATATAAATTAGTATCATTTTTGGGAGTCTCTTGCTAATTGTTTTTTGATGGGGGGGAGTTATGTCCCCCAAAAATGCATTCCAAAACAAATTCAGCACTTTCAAGTGATATAAGTCATGTGTAAAAGTCGCAACCCAGCTCACTCAAAGGAGGGATTTGTGTTTTGGATTTTGGTCGATATCCAAAGTCTTGATTTGCCCTAAGAATCATTGGACCCTCCTATAGACGGGTTTGGATGTGTATAGCAAGGTTCTAGGATCTCCAAACCACCAGTTTTGAGATCCCATGATTCTTAGGGTGACAAGATTAATGTTTGCGATGTGTTTCTTTTTAACTGGCTTCCTGGAAGTCTTTGCTGGTGAAGTCTATATTTTTACATGTTTGTTTTGAGATGTTAAACTGTTCAATCGCTTTTCCAATAAGTCAGCTTATCATCAGACTGTCTGAGGATGAAGGCCGTAAAAAAACGGCCTAAAATCTGGGCAAAAAATCTCATGAAATCGGAGAGGTGAACTTGAACAAGGGCGTAGCCAAGACGACATTAACAAAAAACAACATTAAAACACCAACACCAACTCCCCTGAAAACTAACATGGAACCTGAAAATGGACCCCTGGAAAAGGAGATTCCTTTTGGAAACCATCCTTTTCAGGTCCCATGTTAGTTTTCGGGGGTGCATTGCCCACACCATCCATGTATAGTATATTTATCAACGGATGTTTTAGGTTCATATGATCACCCAATTGGCAGTATATACCGCTCAAATACCAGGTATATGTTGCTTTCTATGGGATTATATAATCCCTACCACCTTTTACCAGAACCAGAATCATCAAAATTATGTTTACCTCCATTTAGTTGATTTCTATGCTTATTTTTTATTGAATTGCCATGCTTGTGGCTGGAAAAATAACAACATTTATCAAAATGTAGTTCTAATCTTGCAAAGAAAGGGGGGGGAGACCCCATTGTCAACTTTGTTTACTGGAGGGTGAGTTTTAAAATAAATCCAGGAATCCCATTTTAGTAAAATCTGCTCGTGAATCACGATGGGACTCCGAACCCCAAAAACTCAGGGTTTTTGAATTCCCAAGAGATGTGTGACCCCGAAAAAATCACCTCACCATACTTGACCGGTCAAGCATTACCTAAGCTAGTTGGTGGTTTCAACCCATTTGAAAAATATCATATATATAGCGAAATCTCACGTTCCACCAGGAACGAAAACAGGGCAAGCAAACTCCTTTTGGATCCGAAGCCAAAATGTTCCCTGCGATATGCAGGAGTCGAAAGACATGTCAAGCTGGCACCTGTGGAATCAACATGGATTATACTCTGTAAAAGAAAAAGTGAATGCACTTCCATGTTGGAATTCAAGCAACAACGATTGCTGCTCATCCAAAGCAGATCGTGAAGCTTCCTGTACTACACAGGTCAGAAAAGATCAACCATTTGATCGCCAGCAAGTCAAAACTGAGAATCGGTCTGAACGTCGTCAGACTTCATTGGCCCTTACGATTGCGAACAAAGCCTGTCGAACCAGAAGGCATCTTGCCGTAGTCAATGGCATTCAAGTAGGCCACCAAATCATGGTACTGCGGCTTGAAGCGGTCAGTCAAAGCAGACATCAGCCATTTCAGATAACGTTGAATGGCTGGATCTCCGGACTGAGCCAATTCAGCATAGGACAATTCCATGGGAGCCATCTTTCCAATCTCCATAGTCGTGGTTCCCCAGTCCACCAGGCTGACCACATCAGCAGGAATACCTTCCGTTCCGGAAGTATTCACTGGAGCTGCCTTGGCCTTTGGGATCACAGGAGCTGCCTTGGCCTTGGGCATCAAAGAAGGCACTTCAGCAGCAGCAGCGCGAGAAGCTCCACCAGCAGCGCAAGAGCGAGTCCTGCCATAGCCAGTATCGACTTCTTCAGCCGAATCAGCAATCAAGCGGCGCTTGGTTGCTTCAGACATCACTGATAGCTCATTTTCCAAGTGCTCAAACTCGCCATCGGAATCTTCTTCAAATTCTGGTGTGGGAAGAGCATCGGCAAACTGGGACATTGTGCCCGATGCTTGAACTCTGGCCAGCAAGGAGCGAAGGAGCTGTGCTTCTTCAAGAGTCAGCGCAGCTTGCTTGGAAAGGGACATGACTACTCACAAGTTACGAGGTTCGAAAAACAGGCACTGGGAACACTGGATGTTCACAAGCTGAAAGGCTGCATTATCAAAACACGTGAAGGAACGAAAGACTTGAGACATAAGCATCCCTTATGATTATGGACAAGTTATCGTTCAGATCAAACACTTCTATGCTCACATAAAAGGATCTTACCCAAAAACATGCAAGACAAAAACTAACGATCTAACGCAGGAGTGACGTTATGATCACAAAACCCTTAATTATTCACTTTGGCTAAAAGGTCCATCGAGTCTTCTCTGAAGGCGGTCTTCTCTCTCTTGAGCTTGCATCTCTAACACTGTATTCTCTGGTGAGATTTGATATGAAGCATTTTTCATACACGATCGCAGAAGGTCCATCGGGTCACCACAATCTTTGGTGAGGCTGTCAGCAAGCATCCGGCTTGTTGGCACCCAGCGAACATAGGCTTGCATAGCCTTGACACTTTCTCGAATGATGGTCACATCAATGCTCGTACGACGATCTTCCATGGAAGTAGGTGCTGAAGGAGAAAGCAAATGATCATACAGGGATTTACAGTCAGTGACAATCAAAGGTTTTCTACACGACAGTTTCTCTCGGCACTGTGACATCGGAAAGGGACCATCAAGTGTCTCAGCTAGCAGCATGAGCAACCATTCCACTGTGCTGGTTGCAATTATGACTTTTCCATGTTGCAGGAACCCATGGGACTAACTTACCTTCTTGAAGGTCACTATCAGTGAACGCAAGAATATGACCGGCTTGGGTATGGACACCTACATTTGCAAAAGCCGCATCAGAGTGGCACACTATGGTCAACTTTTCAGGACAAATGGGTTCAAAGACAATTGACAAATCTTGGTGAAGCCTTGATCTTCGAACTACATTATTGGCATGACGAAGATGCTTAATCTGAGGTGATGGAAATGCTTGTTGACTCAGACTCGTCTGAGCAGCAATGTCAGGTCTCGACTGAGAGGCCAACCAATTCAATGAACCATTAATGCCCCTAAGTTGTTTAATCTGATGGGGGTCCAATTCCTTAATAGGAGGGATGCCCTTCTTGATATGTGCTGGACGCATCTTTGATGCAAAGTTCTGCATACTCATGGTGATCTTCTTGGTTTTACTACACTGTTGATAGAAGGCTCCACAGAACTCACCACTATTGATTCGCCATTTTCTATAGGGGAATCTTTCTCTCAATTTACGGACTGCTTCTTGAAATTCAGGACCCTCCCCTCCCAAAGCAGTATCATCAACGTGAACCCCCATGACACCAATGAGACGATTGGTCTGTTCATTTCGAAGGGTAAAAAGGCAACTGTCGAAAGAGCTCTGACGCCATCCACACTCTTTGGCACTCTGACAAAAGGTGGAAAACCACGAAGCAGGAGCATCATTTTGACCATAAATGTTGCCTAACACTTCAATGACAGCATCTTCAGGAACATTGGGAATACCACCTGGAGGTTGATGTGCATACAAAGGACGATATTTGTCTTCAAGAGGTCCTGCCTCGAGGAAGGCACTTTTAATGTCACCAAGTTGGAGATCCCACCTATGACTGGCTATAAGTTGCATTAACAACATACGACTCATTTGATTCAGTGTTGGGGATTGCAACTTACCTTCTTCGGCCTTCTGCTGAAGGTCAGGGTCTAAATGTCCTTGCAAACACCAACGTCCCTTCACTGTGAAGCTATCAGGATTATTCACATCAGCACTTTCACCTTCTACAATGGGTTTAGGTGTGAGAACAAACCGACTACCAATGAAACGATGGGCTTGAGTCTGCTTGATCTTAGCAGCCGCTTTTCCATAGTGTAACTTGACAATGCCAGGCTTGTTAGCCATGGTTTGCCATTCCAACCTTTTACCTTCATCTACCATTGCTTGAAGCCAGGGTTCATTATTGCTATGACGAAATTCTTTCTTCATGCGTTGTTGAAGGTATTCGGCTATCAACACATCAATGGTCTCACATGCATCCATGGTCTCCACAGACAAAATCTCGGTGTCCGGGGATGCTGTTCGGAGTCGGGAGGACTCTGGCTCATCAGTTCCGCCTTGGGGCTCTTCAAGAACTCTTTTAACACCATGCGATGGAGCAGAAGATGAACTAGCATTTTCAGAATCCTGTGCAACAATCTCTTGGATCAATCTAGGTGTTACTTCTTTCATGATGGACACAAAGTCTTCTTGGCGAAGAGCCGGTGGACGCCACAGAGCGCCAGGACCCGACTTTTGCAGAATCTTACGTCGGACGGGACCATACGACTCATCAGTGGAGGTTGATCCACTCACTTCGCCCTTCTCAGAAGCATATGGATGACTCGTCGCTGAATCCATGGAAGCCAGTCCTGGTGCAGGAGTGGTTGATGGTTCACTGGCAGTCACAACCGGGGATTCTGAAGGATGACCTTCAGACGACACTCGGGGATGTTCAGGTGGTGACTGAGCGTCTTCGGAAACACACGGTCGTGCATGAACTTCAGGACTCATCGACGGATAATCTTGATGAATAAGATCAACATACTGCTTACTCTGAAATGTGCCACCTTCAATGAGATCTTTGATGCCTAGAAGCTGTGCATCAGGGATTTCTAGGATTTTTCTTTCTTCAGTGGTGGCCAAACGAAGTTGTTCAGGGGCTACTCTCAACACTTGACGACGGTGAACGATGACGTAATTTCTTCCAACCTTGCCTAGAACAATTGCCGTTCCATACCATCTACCACCCAGTTGAAGCTTACCAGCAATCCATTTCTGATTTCTCCAATTGGCTACCATTTCACCCGGCGGAAATTCAGTGACACAACGAGATCTGGCAGCGATAGCCAACCGGAGAGACCGGTCATCCTGTAGCTGAATGACAGCTTGTCGAGCTGCCGTACGGATCTGTTGGGATCTCTGCAAGGCTTCATCAGTCAGAGAAGCTGTGTTGGCTACCAAATTCTGGGGTTCATTCAACAGATCTGATGGTACATGAGGATTTCTTCCAAAGACAAATTGGCAAGGAGAAACACCGTGGTTCTGCAACATTTGATTCTTAACATGAGCATGATACACACATTCCATCCATGTTTCCTGGTTATGAGGAGGATATTCAGTGATAACTTTTGCAAGAACACGTTCGAACCAACCACCATGTGACTCAGTCTTTCCCAGCTGGTAATGGGCACCAGCGGCAATTGGACGAATGTGAATACCCATATCTTCAAGGGGGACGACTAACGGTTCTCCCAAATTTGTTCCAGCGGGATCTAAAACAATTTCTTTCGGAGGACCAGCCCAAGAAAACCAATGCTCTTGAAGCAGCTTCAGCAAGACACTACTGGTTTCAGTGGTGAAGAATGGTATCATTCGTTGATATCCACTAGCAGTATCTACTACATTCAAGGCCTTAATCTTCTGATTGGTCTGCCAACCTGGGAGAAGTTTCACATCGATACCAATCTGACTATTGAATTCCAACACACGGTGACCCTGAGCTGGAGCAGCAGCTTTCGGGTGTGATTGACTGATGCACACTGGACATTCCAAATTACGAGCCATGGAAATGGCACGATCGGATGCTTCAGCATTCTTCAGGATACGAACTAAGTCATTTGTTTGGGGGTGACCAAGGTTCTTGTGAACTTTCAATACGAGGGTCTTTAACTGCTCATCAGTCAATTCGGTCTTATGAGTTTCATCAGTGGCAGCTAAGATTTCCAACCAAACATGAGAAGGACAATCATCTTGAATCACTTCTAAAACTTCATGTTTCTTGAAAGCAGGAACAGTTTCTAAAACAGCTCGAACGAACTCTTCAGTGTATTGCCCCGCAAAAGTGCTAACTCTGCCAACTTCAGGGTGACTACCGGCAACCACATCATGATGAACATGTTTTGGGTCTTGTGACCCTGGGCATGTGCGGCCTAGCACAGTCATGTCTTCATGGCTAACCAGTAATCGAATACTCTTACGGATGTAGGAATCACTTTTGGGGAGTTGCAAACCGAAACAGCACATGTGACACTTGACTACCGGAAAACGACGGCACAGCGCCTTCATCTCAGGATAGTGCCATGTTCGGGCACCGGTGGGATGCTCAAACAGAGCTCGGCCTCCTAAACTAGTCTGCAACTTGAACAGTTCCACACAAAAACGGATGAAGCTACGACTACGCCGAACACGGCGGAGGTATTCAAGGTGATCCCACTTATGACAGTTAAGATTAAACCAACCACCTTCATCAGTGCATGGAGGACACAAAATCAACAGTTCTGGGGGATGTTCACGAATCTCTTGCATCAGTTCTTTTCTAGTTTGTGGGAGTGACAAATCTTGTCCTGTGATCAAATCAATGCTTCTGGCTTTGAAGCCAGCTTGTTCACAAACCTTAGAAAACCTTGGTGGGGAAAACACTTCAATCACCATCAGCTTATGTTTGTGACCTACGGACGAAACAGATTGAACAGCAGCACAATGCTTCATCTTACTATTCAACTGTCTAGCTTGGTGAGGAGTGAACTGATTAGAACTTCCGGGTCCAGTGGTTGGGTCATCATGGACGAAGGTAGTGATGACATGTCCTACTTGATTGGACAGGGCATGACGATAACTACTTTTGGATTTGGTGTGATCTATTATCTCATTAAACAACACCTTGCCAGTACTACCATCTTTGATGATCCTACGAAACACCCTTTCCCAATTTGGACCTCCTTCCCCTTCAGTGGGTGCATGATCAATACCCCAATCTTCACGAATCCAACCATGTCTTTTGGGTCTATGATTATTCTTTTCTTCGTTATCACACACACGGTCCTCGTTGGATGACGATGTTGATGGGTTGACCACCTCCTGAACGAGCACTTCAGCAGCAGGCGCAAACGAAGAGTGCTCCATGAGATCCAGAGTATATTGGCCAGCTGCATTCACCGTCAATGGGACCTTGACTTGATCCGAAAACAAACGGATCTCTTGCTTGTGAAAGTCGAGGCAGGCCTGGAGCGATTGCAAAGCACCTCGAGAGATCAGCAGCGGTGCATCACCTTGAACAATTGCTGCAGAAATCACTCCTCGACGGCCAGCTAAGAAAACAGGCATAGGAATGACCTCCATCGAAACTTCAGTAGCTCCATTGCCAAACTTGAAGCTGTTGCATTCACTTCGACGGCTGGGAATGTCAATCCCAGCTTCCTTCCAGAGTTTCTCAAAAACAGCAAGAGTGCGAGCACCGATGATGGTGCGGCCACACCCTGAATCCAGGACCCCGAACCCCGGGGAAGAAACCAACATCACCTCCGTGGGCTTTGTCTCAGACAGCAGTGATGTTTCCACCACAGGACAGGGATCTCGACGGGATGCAACCAAATTTCGAAGCCGCTGCAACAGAGTGTCCTGACAGTCAACAAAGGCGACCTCCGAGGGGATCGTCTCCACATAGGCAACAAAGTCCAAGGGGGCAGTCTCGACCAAAGCAGCACCAGAAGGCTTAGAAGAGGTAGAAGACGATTGGAAGCCCTTTCCAGAGCCTTTACCAGCATCATCTCGTCGAGGTTGTCGGCATTCTCGACTCCAATGGCCTTGACGGCCACATCGATGACACTTTGTCTTCTTTTTCAATTCTTCTACTTCAATCCGAAAGCTGCGACGAAGCTCCTTGGCAGCCGTGAACTTCCTTTGCTTCTGAAGACGATTGAGTTCAGACCTTTTCTCCTTCCAACTAACAGCGAGCACCTCGGCCACTTCAGTCTCACAGAAGGTTTCATGGAGATCGGGAGTCTCCAAAGTTGAAGGGTGGTCATGCTCGGCTAAGAGCAGCTCCACGTCCTTGAAGTGCACCTCTTCAGACTCCAGGGGCTCTTCCGTCTCGATGTTGTTCTCCGCATTCTCGACAACGTGGGCAGCCTGAGAACGCCGAGTTCCAAGGGTCAACTCGGGATAGCAAGATCTCATAGCCGTGCTAATGACATCTCTTTTCAAGCTTCCTTGGGCACGGGCAAGAATCACAGCCTGTTGCTCAGTTGAAAGGCCAGCACGGTGCAACAGGATCCATCCTCTTGCTTCCGAAGGAAAGGAAACTTGGGCACATCGAGCACAACGGTCGAAGATCTCAGTCGCCCGGGCTATCCAAGCCTTCAAAGCCTCATTGTCCTTGGCCTTGAGAGCGAACACTTCACCCAAGATCTCACCCATCTCATCGGACGCATCTTTCTGTGGGAATCTGGCATCAAGAAGATCCCACAACACTTGTTCTCCACCTTCTTTCTGGTAATCCTCGGCCTTCAGGTGTTCTACTGTCTCCAACGCTTTACCACTCAGAAGCGTGTAGATGTACGAGCCTCTTGCAGACTTGGGTAGTTTATCCAACGTCATCAGTTTGTTCTGGACCCAAGTCTTCCAACGACGGTACTCTTTCACATCTTCATCCTCGCCACTAAAGCAGCGAACGGCCCCGCCTGGGCCATCAAAGGTTGAAGCTCCAGAGGAGCTCATTAGCACCTGTGAGGGTTCCAGCCGTGGAACCACCCCACACGCAAACCATGCGCGGGAGCCAGACCGGGCTCCGCTACCAATAGCGAAATCTCACGTTCCACCAGGAACGAAAACAGGGCAAGCAAACTCCTTTTGGATCCGAAGCCAAAATGTTCCCTGCGATATGCAGGAGTCGAAAGACATGTCAAGCTGGCACCTGTGGAATCAACATATATATATATATAGTCAAATTGCATCATCTCCCCAAGTAGGGTTGAAAAAAAAAAAATATTTGAATCCACCACCCAGATTACCTAAGTTACCGTCCGAGAGTCAAAAATGGAGCATTAAAAACGGCTACAAACGCCCAGGTAGATCGCCTGTCGTGGTTTTTCAGGTTCAGCGAGAGTTTTTCCCCCGCCCAAATCTGGAGAATCCAAGGGAGTTGGTACAAGGCGGGCCGGGACCTGGATCCAGTTATAACTGGGTTGAAATAACTCCTATAACTAGGGTGAAATAAGAACACTTATAGCCATTTATTTCCGGCCATTTATAGGGGCCCCATAACTCCATTTATAACTGCTACGGGCCCACCTTGTAGGGTTGGTATCAAAAAACCACCTGGGTTTGGGTTCTGGGGTTCAGAGGTCTTTGTCGGTGAATTTACACTCAATTCCTAGGTATTGCCCATCAAAAATTGAATGGGACCGAATCCCAACGGACCCCTAAGTAAGTTGCGATCGAGCTATTAGATACTCAGGTTTTTTTTGGGTCCGTTCAGTGGGTCCTGTTGGAGATTTCTTGGATATTGGAAGTTTCACCTTCTTGGAGTAGTTGTCCTGAATTCAGAATTTTGTTCGGCTCTTTGCTCGTCTCATCTTGAGATTTTTTTCTTATCAAGCAAATACCACGGGTTTTTCATCCCTAAGGTGCCTTTTTTAAACAAATGGAACCTTTCAAATGCCCCTCCCGGCTGTTAGGAAAAAACCGTTAATCCAAGAAATATCCAACAGGACCCACTGAACGGACCCCTAAACCTGAGTATCTAATAGCTCGATCGCAACTTACTTAGGGGTCCGTTGGTAAGGTCCCATTCAATCTTTGATGGAGTTAAACATCCACAACAAAAAAACACACACACCTATTATTTGTTATGCCTCCATGGACCGTGGAGTTTCCAGGACTTCGTACGGTAAAAAGTTGTGAAAGGTGAAAAAATCACACAGGCTTCGGCTTGTTGTGAATGTCACCCAGAAAATTCCGAAAGGTCACCCATATCATCCATGTATGGCATATTTACCTACATTTGTATGGCATATTTACCTACATTTAGGAATTTCAGAATCCTCAATGATTTAACACTTTAACACCGTGAAACTACCAACCATCGAACTGGCACCCAACAATAACAAACGACTAAACATTCATCAAAAACATTCAAAAACTATACCTGTCCCGCTTTGAATTGTCCCGCTTTGAATGCACATCGACTTGACTTTTTCAATAACAAAAAAACCTGAGATTCCAACCACCATGAAAACAATGGGTGTTAATATAACCACCATTGCTTACCTAAGGGTTTTAATCATCGAAATTGGGTCAACCATTATTTTTGTTGGTGGTGGAAACCCAGGGAAACCACGAAAATCACCAAGGAGACGACCTGCTCCGATGAGAGAGATTTTCCACATACTGCCGTTCCTCCGCGGATGCAAAGGGTAACCTCAGCTCGGTCAAAAGGGTCCAAACGGCAGGTGGTGTGGATGGTGTCAAACCGTCCATGGCGCCATTTTTAGCCACAGAAAAAAAAACCTCCTATACTTTCCATTGTTATACTGTGGTTGGTTAATAGGGATCCTATTAATGGTTTATTTATTATAACCCCTATATAACTGGCTGGTTGGTTAGTAGGGATCCTTATTTCATGGTTTATTATAATCCCAATATAATTCGGTCCGAGAGAACCCTAAACAACCCAGGGTTTTTTTTTCGTGGCTCATTTTGTTTTGATGGGGCTATAAAACAATGGCACCCTTAGACCCGGAGGATCCGCCGTAAAAATCCGTGGTTGAAAGATGGATGGTTCTGAAAGACTGTTAAGTGGTTGGTTGTGAACAAACAAATCGTGGGGTAAGATATGGGTGTTTCCAAAAATGGTTGTACCCCAAAATGCATGGTTTATGATGGAAAACCCTATTAAAATGGATGATTTGGGGGTACGATTATTTTTGGAAACATCCATATGGGTGTTGAAAAAGGTGCACTGGGGATTGTCATTGTAAACTCATGGGTCCATTTTATTTTGGGTCCGGGGTCCTGCCTAAACACTGTAACATGTGGAATTTGCTTCGGTTTCATAAGGTTCCCTTCATAAAAATGAATAGATGATTTATGCGCACAGCTACAAGATTTTGGAAACCCACAAAATCTATTTACGAGAGATTCATTGAAGTCCAGCTTTTCTCGGGAAATCTCAGAAAGAAGCCCTTCAGAATCGTGGGAAACGGCGGGGTTTGGACCTCTTTGTTGCATGCTGACTCGAATTTCCCAACAATGATGTTGAATTTGAGAAAGTCTTGCACCATGTGTGGCAAGCTCCAAAAGCCCTGAAACTAACATAGCTTGAACCTAAACAAAAATAGTGCTTGGAATTTCCAAGACTCGTTACCTTAAAGGAAAATGTCACAACCCATTGCAAGTGCCTTGCTGTTAGGTCTTTTATAAGAGGGTGTATTATTATAATATAATTTATTTTGTCCCTTCAAAGCCAAGGCGGATTCGGATAGGCTTCACATCATAAAAGGCCATGAATTTGGCGCAAAGATCGAAGACCAAAAGACACTGTCGCATGACGCATGCTTGAAACAAGTCCAATCAAAATCTGTCCGAATTGTAATCTAGTTGGTGGTTTCAACCCAATTTGAGCCTGCGATTTATTAGTCAAATTGGATCAATCTCCACAGCTAAGGGTGGAAATAAAAATACAAGAACAACTAAACCACCACTACCTAGTTTTAAGGTATACATAGATCTGAGTGAGTGGTGGATCATCTTCTAAAGATAAGTGAAACCACCACCATCTTAGACCATTTGAAAAAAATAGTAAACAGTCTCCCCAAGAGTTCTTGTAAACCCTTCCACCCGGAACCGAACCTACCAGTACAAAAATTGGTCCCACCATGGTGCTAAACGTCAACAAATCATCAATCCAAACCCCCAAACTGTGGATTTGTTCCACATGTTTGTCGCTTGCCCAATGTTTTGGGGATGGATCCAATCACGAGCAGGAGCTGAACCTATCACCTTCAGAACCAAGAAACAGTGATGCAACACCTCAGAAAAAAACACCATGTTTTTCGGATCACATCTTGATAGAAATACAGTATCTTTGTACATCCCAGGTGGTGCATGATCTCTTCCATCCATCAACAGTAGGAATTCCTCAAAATGGATACATAAACCACCTACACTCGTCAAAACTAATTAAGACAGCACCTGGCAAGAGGCCTGGCCCCCAAAAGGAAACTCATCTGAACCAACCCCATTGTTTCAGGTGCGGACTCTTAGCTTCAGGGAGTATTGTTTTTCATCGGCGAATTAACTTTCTTTATCTCTTGTGACTCTTGTGGGAAACAACAGGAGTTGAGGAAGACCATGGGAGACCAGGCTGAAATATTTGGACCCTAAAGCAAATGTGATTTTCAAGAAGGATTCTACTTGGTGGTTGAAAAATATTCGACCATATAATTGGATATTCCCAGGGTTCGGGGTGAAAATGAAAAATGTTTGCAACCACCAAGGTATACGTAAATCTGAGTGCTTCATCTTTTGGACAAGGATTTTCCAGAAAGTTTTGAAAAAAAACACATCCGACTTCATGGAGTGAACCTGGACGCAGATGCTTACCTATAGATGCAGTTGAATACCAAATGCAACAACCTTGACCCCGCCGAATGCCGTTATAACATGGAACCTGAAAAACAGACATTTTCACCTGGAAATCCGGAGATCCTCCTGGTTAGATGGCCCTCGGGTCCTGGACCCACCGGAGGTATCTATCACGTGGAAAATTCCAGGAAGTGTTCTGAAGGTATCTTGTTGTGGCTTATCGTCTTATCCAGGAATATCCTCAATGAAATTGGAAGAAAGTTGGAATAATTCCCTGGAAATAAGACTTAACAAGTTTCAAACAACCAATCTGGCCGCACCATTAGCTCAATCCAGCTGAAAAAATTCTCAAATGTCCACAAACCGCATCTAATCCAGTCATCATCATGAGGATGCCAATAAAGAAAGACTACACACTGCTGCAACAGATCCCAAATATTCCCAAATCATGTGCAAAGGTACATAGTTGAATATACAAAGGATACCCATGCCTTCATTTTGGGGTGTCAGCACTGTCAACATCATTATCATGACAATATCAGCATGGACCATCCTTCCCATGATTTTCACTATCATTCGCTTAAAAGAAAGGTCTATCAAAGTTTGGGCCATCAATCACCAAAAACAAATAAAAACAGACCTGGCAGGGCCCAAATTCTAGTTCGGTAAGTGGATATAAACAGATTACACATATACATACATCTAAACTAAAACAAAAACAACATATACACACACACACATCAAGAAACATTTCCATATCCGCCAAGATTATCTACCAAAGGTACTATGACAAGCACGAACCAAGTCAGCGAAAGCTTCTGCAAACATCTTATCGATGAGAAGGGTTGGATCGCCAGCCTCGCTATCATCATAGGATCCATGGGACGGGAGAAACTTGATACATTTCCCATTGTTCAATGTGGCCATGTATTCTCATCCATGTATCACCAAACATTTCAGGTACCTAAAATGGAGGAATCCTCACCTATAAAAGCTGTATGTAAGGCTTATGTAAGGGAAAACCCACCCTCAAAATAGCCTTATAAGGTTCAGTACCTTCATTTTAGGTACGTGAAAGTCTTGGTGAATGTAGATAAATAATCCCTACATGGATCCTATGGGTATGACATTAATCAAACTGACTTAGTACCATCAAATCAAAGGAAATCTGCAATCCTTCCTGTATCACAAGTTACGAACGAATGCCCCCTGAAATCAATGGTTGGAATCGATGTATTTCCTATTCAAATAGTCCCTGTTTAAGGGAAAGTCGTTAGTTTTCAGGGGTGTTGTTTATTTTCAAATGGGATGATCAATGGGAGAGAATACATAAACTTGGGAGATTTTGCAACATGAGAAGTGACTCCTTGGCACATGCTTAGGTACTGTAGATGAGTAGTATATTATATATATAAATATTATCATTACTATGATCTATATATCACCATGGGTTACTATTGCTATCAACTCTGCTGGGCCTTGATGCTTGGTCAACATATCCCCTGGAAGAACCTGAAGACTTTTCCAGAACCTTCCGGATGACAAATAAAAATACATCTCAAAAAAACATCTCTTACATGAAGGGTCTAGAGTATCTTCCGGATAAAATCTTGTCTAAGCATCTTTCCTCCCCGAAAAAAAAGGTATCACAAACTTCCCGATGTTTTGTGAGGTTTGGTGTGGAAAGTTTCCGTCAGACACATTCCCCAAATTCCTGCAAAATAAAAGGCACTCTTCTGCTTGGTGCTCAACCCCCACCTAAGCGCTCATTTGCTCGTCCTCTACCCTAGGCATCCCTGAGAATGGTAATGGAGCCTACATACTACAAGACGGGCCCCTGCCAGTGATAAATGGAGTTATGGGGCCCCTATAGATGGCCTTATAATTAGGTAACTGGGGTGATTTCACCCTAGTTATATGAGTGAGTTATAACCCAAGTTATATCTGGTTTTTGGGTCCCGGCCCACCTTGTATGATAAGGAGTTGACTGGACATCCCAATCATTCTCCAACATTATGACTGGATACCTTGGGTTAGTAAGGAAAATGGTCATCCTTAAAGCTCAATTTGCTCGTCACGATAGGCACAGGCTCAGTCTTTGATTCTTTTGTTTGGGAAAACTTCAGAACCCTAGACATCCAAAAGTCCTCCAGTCATATCGTAGCTAAGGATCGGTGTTTGGAACCCTTTTTTAAGCTGCCCAGGTTCCTTGGGAAAGATTTCCTGGGGGGGTTCAAGGTTTCCCTCCAGGAATTTGGATGTCGGATGGGGGACCCAACACCAAGGGGGAGTTAGCAACTTCCAGTCCAACCCAAAACCCAACATCTCTTCGGTCCGCCTCGGCAGCAGATTTTGGTTTTGTTCGCGAAGTTCGGGACGAAGCACGTTTAAATGTTGCTTCGAATGTGTCAAGACGCTGAAGATTTTTTTGTTTTATTGTTCTTAAAGAAAAAAGTGTTGAGCAACAGCAAGGAAATTCTATACTTAAACCCATCTCATCCAATTGAGAAAGTCATCTCCTCAACGCATCTCCCACCCTCCGAACTTCGCTTTTAATGGGGAGTTTACAATTACTTCCTAGTTGGTGGTTTTAAAACCAACCCATCTGAACAAAAATTATGCGGGTTCGTCAAATTGGGGAAATCATCTTCCCCAATTTTTCGGGGTGAACATAACACATATTTGAGTTGCCCCCACCTATAGTTATATATGTTATATAGATGTTTCCGAAAATAGTGAGTTTTCCACCCAAATCATTCATTTCAATTAGGGTTTTCCATTATTTTCACCATCCTTTGGGGGTATCACCTAGCTTTATTTTCTTGTGTTTCCTTTTTGTCACCCTTGATGTTCCATGAAAACGCTGGGCATTTTTCAGCCCCGGGAAAAAAAACTTCGAGCCGAGAGGGAGAAGGTTAATGATTTGTTGTGCAACCTTCGTGGTTGTTTTCAGCCGTGGCATTTTCAAAGATGGGAAAGAAAATTTCATCTGGTCGTTGGTGGTTTTCTCACCAACCCATCTGAAAAAATATGCGGACGTCAAATTGGATCACTTTTCCAAGGTGCGGGGTGACAATAAAAAAATATTTGAAACCACCACCTAGTCATCAATCACCTTAGATTTGCTTAGGGTGCTTGGAAAAAAGCTCCAAAATATAAATATCCCAAGTGGTTTTTCATTGTGATTTACCACCATTGTAGAATCCGGAAAAAAACAAAACAAATGCAAGTTGAGTCTTTCAATTGGATTATCACATATTTGGTTGGTTAAACAGGAATCCTTCTCTCTTTGGCTATTTTCATCAACCCTTATGCCTATACCGTAAAAAGATCCTATAAGACTGCATGGTCCTGAAACCTGGGAGTTTAGAAAGATGGAAACTCTCCAACGTCTTCGGATTGAATCGAAAATGTCAACCCAAATTGATGGGAAGTACACCCGAAAGCATCCAGGCCAATTTTGTTGTATCGATTCCTTAATGGTTGAATGATACTACCCTAAGAATCGTTGGACCCTCCTTTGGAGGGCTTTGGATGTGTATAGCAGGGTTCTAGGATCTCCAAACCACCAGGCACTTGAGATCCCATGATTCTTAGGGTAGAGTGTCCATGGAAGTGATCGTAACGATCCTTGGTAAGTGGGTTTAATAACCTATTTGCGGGACTTACAACCCACTTATAAAGGGACTATAATCCATTTACGAAGTACCATGGACATCCCAGTACCCTCCTTGAAACAAACTGTTCGCCTTTGAAAATAGGCCTTTGAAACCCCCAAAAGGACAGGATTGCCGTCCAACCATCAATTTTCGGAGACCATGTTAGTTGCGGGCAGGGTATCTTACAAACCTTCAAATACCCATCGTACCTATCACGTCGTGTTTGGTAGAGATGTCTCATGATTCGATAAAAACCATATCTTTTTTGGGGACAAGTGCCTCTAATGACGGTGAATCACCCAGATTGAAGGAGAATTCCTTAAACCTCATGGAGGGTGATGTCACCATGATTGGGAAGACCAAAACATGACCCTCAATCCTCCCAAATTGACCTTCGGCTCATGTGAATCATGCTGGTTGACTCAAACAATACACATAATTTTATATACATGTACATTATTACATATTATAAATGTATTGTATATATATATGCAAACTACCTTTATGTATATATTGTATATATACATAAATATACTATAACATGTAAATATATATAACTATATTAATTGTGTATATCTCCAAAACATCACACCCTGGAAATGTGACATTCCTCACGCTTCCTTGACAATGCATCTCTTGATCTTCTCTTGCCCCCTTGGACTAAATCAATAGCAACACACCAACAAATCTCAAAAAAAACAGAAAAAACTAGTACACACG
>DF242029.1:25000-65116 GCA_000507305.1 Breviolum minutum Mf 1.05b.01 | reverse complement strand
TTTCTTGTCCATATCGTCGGATCGTTTGTTGGTACAATCATAGTACCATTGCGTTGATCCTGTGGCATTCCATCATATGTGACAGTCCAGGAACGTTCAACATTGGTTCGTTCCTCATGTATACGTGACTCTCGCTGAAACGAACTGATCCCTTCTCCATAAGGGATGGCACCTTGCATAGTTGCCATAGCATTGCCATTCAGGATGATGAATGCAAAGAACCATGTGCTTTGTTTGATGCCCGGCGTCGCTCTGACAGTCACTGTGAGTCTGCGTCGTGCAACAACTTTCAATACCTTCCTCCGTCCTTTTGTCATTGTCCACAAAAGGGTGAAAGTAGCGCACGACCAGAAAACTCCTCGAAATATGTGCCAGCAGAGTTCCGTTCCTGTATGTTGATGTCCACATTGAAAATGGAGGAACAACAACCTGCATGTCACGTATACCGCCACTTGTAGAAACAAAAGGTAGGAGTGGCCAAATCCTTGTACAATCCACATCAATCTGAACGCCTGAATCAGCCATCGAGTGTGATCATGTTGTACCTTTCCCGAGGTGCAGCCCTCCACTTTTATCACATGACCTGTACAATCGTCAATAGATGTTGTGCTGGAAGGCAGAAAAGCAATGAGCGATGTCAGTCCAACCAATGAACCTGAGCCGTCTTCTGTCAAAATTCCACGGCTATTCTTTGGAGGAATGCCTTCTCCTTGCCAAACTGAAATCTCGGCCAAAATTAGGGTGCAGCCCCTTTCGTTTTTCACATGCCAGCGTACAAAATGACACGCCCCGTGTTTGTTGTAATACCCATCTCGGTGCTGTATGTAGATAATCCCAGACTGGACCACTACAAGCTTGTTCTCAAAATCGATCCCTGTGGGGAGGTAGCCAGGTGAACCTGAGACAAAATGTCTATTCTCCTGGTGTTTCCATAGCCCACGAGGGCACTGATCATCAATTCTTCTCTGAACAACAGAGACTACACTGAAAACCGCTAGTGGTGAACCTGAGCGACTTTTGGCACAATGCCACTTGTCACTATTCTCCACACGTGCAGTATCAAAACCATCGCATGCATAGCCTGGACGAAGTATCCACCAGAGATCATAGTCACAATTCTGAATAAATACCCGTCCTTTTTGAATTTCCCGGGGTACTTCTTGTGCTCCCCCGGAATGCAGTAAGCATAACCGACTCAGTCGACCAATCACTGCCATGGGACGCATACAGCATCCAAACCTGACAAGATGATGTCGTCCTCTGGTAAGCCACTGCCGCACATAGTCACCTATTCCAGATTCCCAAGGCCTCCATCCTTGGCTTCTGTCCTGCACTTGCCAGTGGATGTGGTCTCTTTCATCTCCTTGTTGTCCACGAGATAGGGCTCCGCTCTGTCTCTTGATCTGGAGAATGGCCTCACAGCTCCTCTCACCGTAGGCATCTGCGGTGATGACACTCCCGGTAACTCCTGTGAAGAAACTGGTGAGATAGCTGGCCATACATGAGATCGTGTGCCGGTCGGCACAACCATACCATGGTCCAACATGGACTGCATCTGTTGCTGCATGGCTTGTATCTGGTGCTGTAGATTTCTCTGAGTCTCCATATACTTGGCCTCCTTGGCATCGCTGTTTTCCTGAGCCAATCTTAGCTGGGCCTGTAGACGATCCTTCTCCTTCACGAGATCCATGGCACCGAAGATATCCATGTCCTCGTTGGCCGGTGTAGTCGATGCCATCTCTTCGTCCACAACACCAGATTCGATCTTCTCTAACTCTGCCTCCGCCAATTTGAGGTTCTTCTTGATGTCCTCCATGTCTCGTTCGTAACGCTCCGTCTCTGTTGCCAATTGGTCTTTGATGGCCTGACGAAAGCTCCTGTACTTCTCCGTCTTTTTGCCCATGGCATCCTTCAATCTTTGGACCTTGTTGAATGCCTTTCTTCTCGCATTCAAAGCTCGTTGCTCTGTACTGAAAGCCGCTCTGGTATCGTCCCTCTCCGAACTTTCCAGTAACGCCATGGCTTCTGCTGGGAGCTCGAAGTTCCCTGCTTTGACCACTGTCTTGAGCACCTTGGTCAGATCCTGTAGATTGCCAGCAGACTCTGACGGCCGCGATGACGATGAAGCCGAGGTACCAACTACCCAACAGTCTGAATCGTACTGTGGAATCTTTTGTTCCTTGGCCTGATCGCTCTTTTTGTTCTGCTCGGTCTTCTTGCGCTGAGGGGTTCTTGCACCTTTCCAGTAACCTCCTTTCCATCCCGCTCCTTGCCATGACATACCACAACTACGTAATGCTCGTCTTGCACGTACCAGCTTCGGTGAGGAATGGTGTGCTTCGAGCAGTTGTATCAGATAGCAGGCACGATCAGCTTTGTCGACCCTTGGAGCACGAACAAATGCAGCAAGTTCGGTCCTAGCGTTTGCTCGAATCTGGCGTTCTTTCCTATGCCAGTTCGGTTCGCGATCGCCGGGAAAACGTGGAATTGTTCCACTGGGGCCTAACGTGTTCCAGACCTATTGCTGGCGATCGCTTGAGCCCTCCCCAGGTAGGGGTGAAAATAAAAAATGTTTGAAACCATCACCCAGGTTTGGTTTGCCCATTGCATCCTACAAATCCTACAAATTCCGACCCTTCATGTCTCACCTGCATCGAGTCTTGCTTCAATTCCATCCCCCTCCGATTCCAAGCCTCCGGAATCTAAGCTGCCTCCGTTCAGTTGAATCCAAGGATGAAAACAACGGCAGGACTCCGGGAAAAAACTATCAAAGAAGTAAACATGTCGTTTTTTGTTGACTACCCTGTGATTTTACGATTTGCTGAAACGCCATGCTTCGCTGATTTGAAGACTGGTCTTCGATGGTTGCATGTTGTAGGATACTCCATATTATCCATTGGTTTTCCTTGCAGAATCAATGGTAGGTGTAAACTTGATAACATGATTCAGCTTTGGGAGTATTTCCACCCAGCTGGTGCTGTGAAAACTCGTCGTGACCTCAAAGGTCCATGGATTCCCTCGTCCAAGATCGCAAATGGGGGTGGATAGATTTAGTGATTTGACCCGTTTTTGATTTGCAGTTCGTGTTTTGCCTGGTGTGTCCAGGTCTGTCTGTCTTTCATTCATTTCATCACATCTCTGCTTTTGTGATTTTGGTACGCAATTGCTGACCATTTTCACTGCTCAGAAGCGCTCATCGGCAAAGGCAAAAAAAACATGTGATTTTGAGGATTCGAAGGGGTTCAAAAAATCGCTCCGCGATAAAAAGGATCGGAAAATACCATGGAAAATCCCTACAAACCCTTTCATCGCTCCGCTCCCCTAAAAGGACTCATAGGGTAGTTGAGTCGCAGCTAAAAAAAAAGGGCAGGCAGAAGCCCAAATTCAGAACGGGCTTAAATAAAACTCCAGGCAGAAGGAGTGTCCGAGTTGACCTGATAGGTTTTTTTGTTAGTATCTCTGGCTCGGGACAGCAGGTTTTGCGTGATGAATCTCTGAGGAACTTTGAGTTTTCCAAGCTTTCCAAGGTTTCTAACACTTCAACTGAGGCACTTTGACAAGTGAGGACATCATCTGCTCTAGCATTGGGGTCAACTTCTCCTGCACGAAAAAGGTCAGATTTTCACTTCAAGGATGTTTTGTTGGGCGGAAGGGGAAAAGTTGCTGTACAGATCTGTAATCCTCCAGAAAGGACTAATTTAACCTAATCCTCTCAAGGTCACTGCAGTAGTGATTATTCCAAAACGCCCGGAATCAATCCGAAGGAGTTGAAGTGATTGGTGAGTTTTGTTTGCGGTGGTGTGCAACAACCAGCAACCTCGTGACTTACAAAATGTCAAGGTTTTTTCGGAAAGCAACACAAAAGTTCCGTTCCCTTCCCCTCTCACCGGCGCCTCCAGTTTCCTGGCACCAACGGAAGGGGGAACTGCGAAGGCCACCATTTCTTGCTCCATTTCTGTTCTCTTCAAATATTTAGGCTGCAACCAATGGCTGCATCTTTCAGTGAAAGAAATTGGAAATTGTTTCTTCACCATTTTTGTTTGGGGCCTTTCTAACCCTTCCTCCTCCCGAAAGTTTTTTGCAAAGTTTCCTCAATTTTGATCTTGTCCTGGATTGTTTACAACAGGAGTACAAGAATACTCGGTACTGCTTTTGAAAATATCTTGTAAAAATACTAGTCAAGTGAAACTGGCTATACAAAATCGAAAAAAAGTCTGATGCGACATAAAAATGTCAAGACTTACATTTTGCTCCAATTTTTTCTCTTTTCTGGACATGAAAAAAATTCCGCATTTCCGGGTGGCCTCTCCAATTGATCTGTTACAGAGTTAAGCCAAGCCTAACATGCAGGGCACCAGGCTGGGGCCCCAAATGGATGCTTTTGTAGTGGCAAATGGAAGCCTTTGGGTTGGGATACCTGGATACCTTGCGTATGGCTCCCCTCCCAGGATGGAACCGAGGGAACCGTGACCAGCAGGATTTTCTTTGATAAGGTTCGGTAATCTAATCCCTAACTAAACCTTTAAAAAATGCCACTGGAATCCTGTGAGGGGGGCCACACGTATGAGGGGATACCCAAATACCAGACCTGGTGACTCGAATCCTGGAACAAGGGTGATGATCGCATCATCATCAAAAAAAACGGGTCAATTGTGACATGAGTTGCGAGCCCAGCAACCGTGAAAAAAGCCTTTCCCAATCCAGTTGCAGTCTTACATCTGGCAACACAAATCATGTAGAAGCTTATAAAGTCATATAGAATTGTGCTTTAATCATCCTAGTGTGTGCGTGTGTTGTAGCCATTCAGACCACTTGAGCAATGAACAACGACAACGACAACGACAACGACAACAACAACAACAACAACAACAACAACAACAACAACAACAACAACCCCAGCAACAACAACCCCAGCAACAACAACACCAACAACAATTTTCCTGGCTGGCTAATAGTGATTCCCAAAAAAGGGGTATATTCAATAATCCCTTTAACCAACGGTGACAGTTATATAAAAAAAACATTCAAAACATCTCCGTATATGACCCAAACAGCCCGCTGTTTGGGTGTTTTTCAACTGCTCACAAAAAAAGGGCCTCCTCTTCAGCAGATAGCTTCTGGCGGGAGCGGTTTCAAACACCCAGCTGGGAACACCCTCCAACGGGGAAACATGGGACCCACCAAACATAACGGGGAAGGCTGGAAAAATCATCGACAACAAAAAAGTACCTTTTGGGAAGGGGCATGTGATCGTTTCCAGGAGTTGTGTACACCCTGGAAGATTAGCGGCTGGAACCTACAGCCATCACCCATTTAGAAAGGAAAATGATCTGAACCAAACCTCCATGATTATGTTCCGTGTTAATCTTCAGGGGTGTAGATTTCATGAGATTCAAGTCAACCAATCATGTTATCTCAATGTGATCCCAGTGCATCATGTGTTCCAACTGATCTGCATCCCGCAATCATGTCTTTACTGCAACGTGCCTGTGCCTCAGCAGGCCTTGCGAGGGCAGTTATCTCACTCCAGTATCAATGAAGCTACCAGCGTCATATGATGATCATCAACAAAAGGAGCATACAGTAGTCATAATGATGACCATAAAAAGCAGCGCCAGCAAAATTATAATTAGAATAATAACAATAGTGCTACCAATAACTGTCTTACTCTCATCATGGCTCATCATGACCTTTATCATAGCATGATCTTGATGGTCACTTTTGTCAGGGTATAGTGTCTGGAGAGCGTGGTTTTTCCCCCCATCATTCGCTGGCTGATGAAACAAACAAGCACAAGCTTCTCAACACAACTCTGAACCGAACATCTCTTGTCTCACTATGGGGAAAAAATATGTCTAAATCTGACTTAAATAAACAAATGTTGCGTGACAGCTTGCATATTTTCTTTCCATCATCTTCCTCACTCAAATATCTTTTGTCTGTGATAATTGGCCAATGAAGCACTCAACACCTGGATTCGCAGCATCCCAAGTGAAGCAAAAAAACAATCCTTAAATTGTTAATCCTTCATCTAAATATATGTTTCGTGTCAAAAATCAGGTTTCCCGTTCTTTTCCCTGAGTTCAACAACCAAAACCCACTAAATCTTATGTTAAATCCATTTTTTTGGGGGGGTGTGAAACATCCATATTTTTTGCCAGGTCCATCTCTTCGGAACTTAGATCCCAACCTGGATTCATCGGCCTCAGTAGCAGGGGAAAATCGCGGTAAAAACATCAAGGTGCCCTTTATTTCAACCAATGAATTGATGAATCAACCCACTGGGGAACGCGGGCTGCTTTTTTTGTTGGGCAATTTCTAAATTTCTTTGGAAAAAAAATGCTGTGGAAAATGATGGAGAAATGGACATGTGTTCTCAAAGAGGGTTGTATGTTGGGTTGTATGTTGTGTTTGGAAAACGCGAAGCGAAGCAACACGTTCAATACAGGGAAAAGTTAAAGGCATCGCAACTAACACACTGGAGGCAGCTTACTATGCAGTGCATTCAATATCATATTCTAGCGATAGTTCTACTAGGCCAAATACCATGTTTTTCGCTGAGAAGCAAAATGTTGCGAACTCAACCACTTTGGCCTTTGTTTTTGAAATGTTTAAAAATGTCCCATTTTTGCCCCCTGGCAAACATGTTCAGCTCAAATGATTCCTCCCGCAAACCTTCAGCTCCCTGAGGGCGTCGGCCACTTGCATCATTGAAGCCACCTTATCGACTGCCTGTACAAGGGCAGTCAAGGATGAGGGTAATCCACCTTGTAAAAAGGGTGCCTGTACAACGCTGTTGTGACCCTACAACTGCCAACTCAAAGCTGATTATATGACCCTACAAATGCCAACCGAAATGCTACCTTTCTTTTCAATACCATGATTTCATTCCCTATGCCAACCTCTGTCAAAGTCTGAACCTCATCTGCACATCCACCTATCAGGGTTTGGATAGTGGACGGCCAGATAGCTATCCGGCCGTGTACAAAAAACACGGGTTTTTGGACACTTTGACATTTTTGCTTCACCCTTTTTTTTTGAAAAAAATATCCTCTGTTGTTTTGAAACATTTTTGCTTCACCCTTTTCTTTGAAAAAAAAAACTCAAGAATCCTCTTCTGATGGTTTTGAATCATCTTTTTTTTTCTGTAAAAAAAACAAGTCGTGAGAGTTTGGAATCATTTCGAGAGGATTTTTTAACCAAAAGAAAAAAAAATGACAAAACATCATCGACTGAGGCGTCGCACTGAGTAGGCTAATCAAATCAACACGCTCTTCCACGCAAATATCTTGCCTGCAATCACTGGACACAAAATGGTGGGTCCGTGCTTCTTTTTTCAACCAGAAAGGTTCAGAAAACAATCTTTTTAAAAAAATGAGCAAACCACCCATCCAACCAAAATAACAATGAGAGCTTAACTCCTTTTCCAAGGGTCCTGCGCATTCAACCTTACATCAAAAAATCATGCCCATGATCAATGACAGACAACGGAATTTATCCCAAGGCAACACAACATGCTTTCGCAATGTTGAGCCTAAGATCAGTTTCTATGCTGGTTCTACGTGTCCACGTTTGCGAGGGAATGGACCTTGGCAGAAAACCAAGTCTTTCTGTTCAGCTGGTGAGTTGTGTCCTTTTCAAAGTCTGTCATGAAAGGTCTTAAGGCTATGACTCCTCGAGAGATGATGGTGATGCCTGGTCGGGAAATTGTCCCGTCGGATTGCAGGACATACGCTGAAATCAACAACGCCCCACCTGTGCACTCTCCGGCGCGCTTTCAGGGGTATCTGGCATCTCTCCGGGCATTGCCTGAAAGCATAGGAAGAAAATCGATTTCTGACTCGTAGACCCGGAAAAAATGGATAGAACATCCGAATTCGCATACATGATCTATATTCGTAGCATCAGTCAAAACGGATCGTTTGCCGTTTGCCAACATGGAAAAAAAATACTGCAAGAGATCCAACCATGAAAATGCCATGGGAAAAATCCATCTTTCGCACCAACCATGTAACCAACACAGACTTTTCATACCCAATCAGTGGAAACCCCAAACTCCCCCTTCACAAGGAAAAAACTCCCCAAGGTCCAGACGAAGCCATTCAATGAAGGTTCAGGCCTGTCATTGCCAACCCCCATGGTTTATTTGCATTGCCACCCCCATGGGTACCAAAAAAACACCCACACCTCACGGAGTTGGGCCGGGCGAAAATGCCGTGTCCTGCAGCATTTAACAGTGGGGTGGAATGACCTTTCATTGAAGGTATGATTTCATTGTTTAGTCACAAATGCTGTTGCTCTCAAAAATCCGCAGAATGAGTTTATCTAGTCCTGGCTTGCTCTCAAAGTACCTCACCAGCACAGTAAATGGGAGGATAAAATGCTCGGACCCCATATCTAATCTCTTGCAGGTATCATCATAGCCCTCCATTTGCTATAATTGCAGCGTGTTTTGACACACAAAACATGTTGGTCGCCTGAAGCAAAAAAAAATCGCATGCAGCAGGCACCTTTCACCCTGCACAGTGCCATCGTTTTTACCCTCTTCTGCATCCTGCCAGTTGGCAATGGCCGCAGCAAGAAGCTGAAGGGAGTGTCCACGAAAAGCACAACAGTGAAGTGAGCTGAAGCACTTAAGCATCTGGTCAATCCCATAATTTCACCACTCACCAAATCCCTTAAAAAATTTCTGCAGATCTGACATTTTTTGACATGAGAACATACAGTATATCCATACCCCCCCTTTCCCCCCCCCTTTGCGAAGTGGCATCGGTCGTACGTATCAACCCTTCACTGAAAAAACGGTACGACCGTCACGTTTCCAGCCACGTCTCTCCAACGGGTTTCGGGGGTCCAGCTCCACCCCAACCCAAGGGCCAGCGGCAAATTTCGTGACCCTCAGGAACGTGGGGGTGACGGTGAGGGTCAAACCCCGTGGGGGGGAAACCTTCTTTCCCCCCAAACCCAACAAAAAACAAAAAAGGGGAAGGAAAAGGCCATGAAATTCAAATATAAAATCTGACCCCAAAGAGAGATTTGCTGTGATTTTTTTTCGTTGGTGGCTTTAAATGAATTCCGCTGTGACCTTTGGGGGGGAAGATGATGGAATCATTCTTCCAAAAAGGAAGTCACTACTCCAAAAAGATTTTAAAAAGAGCCCCTCAACTCAAACAAAGACTGTTGAAAGCATGCGTTTATTTCATCGAAGTCTCTTTTGCTTTTGCAAACCCCCGCTGTGAAAGAACCTTTCCCAATCCCCATTTGTGCCGAATGGCCCAACAAACTTCACGGTGCCCATGAATTTACCAAGTACCTCGCCAATAAACAAAAGGCTTGGCTCTTCACAATCGGTATAGTGAAGAACAGCTAGGATTGGGAAAACGAAGGGAGAATGGAAAATTCTCCTGCTGTGGGAAACCTTCGACCCTTAAAGTGTCTTTAAGTTCCAAAAAGAGGTTCACCTATCAAACATGAACAGTAAACTGCAAGACCGCTTTGGTGTCTCACTGCATGTAAGCTTTCTTCCATTTGTGATACAGTTACTGATACACCCCCAATTCAGCACCTGCTACCCTTTTAGCACGAAAACACCTAGTTATAGACACTCAAAATGATAGCAAAACTTGCAAACCAAAGAAGATTATAGCTGAGCATCCAACCATTTTTAATCCATCTCAAAGTCAAACATTGAAAAAGAACAAAATCATCCAAGAAGAAGACACAGATTTTTTTCTAGCAACTCTTTTTGCAATCTTCCCTACCTCCCTACCTACCTGGATATTGATCATGGGAATCCCCGGAGGAATCTCCCGGAATGTCCGATTCCCTTCTGCTCGCCTGACATCTCACACCTACTTTGATCTCAGCAGGTATGGGCTGCATCATTGACGCCTGAGCCACCACGGATCCTCGGATCCTGGATGGTGGTGCAAGGAATTCCGTGCAACGTAACGCAGTAGTTACTCTGGTTCGGTTTTTGTCAAGAAAATCTCCTCAAAAAAACCTCCCCGACGTTCTTCATTTTGATGGGTGTTATCTGCTTACAGTGACTACTAACTACTAGCGACTTTAGGAGACTCAGCATCAGACCCGTGTCGCCATGACCTTGGGGATGGATTTTTCTGTCTGAAACAACCGAAAAAATTTGGGAAAAACTGTGGAACGAAAGACTGGGAAAAAACTGGGAAAAACTGAGAATCTTGGGATTTTTTGGGAAAAAATCTAAAATTCAGTCTAAAATTCAGATCTTAGCCAAAGAGACCTTTTTAACGGTGTTGCCGGGTGGATGGAATGATCTTTCTGGTTTCCCTTCATTCTCGGCCTTTTGAAAAAATCCCTTCAAATCCACGGGGCGTACCGTGGTACGGCCCATGGGGAAGCGGGTCCGGGGTCACCCATCAGGAAAATCCAACAGATTTCACCCATTGACTGCACAACGAGGATCCTGACGTCGTCCCGGATTCCACACAGATCTACAGAATCAAAAAACCTCTAGAATTCTGCAATGTGTTTGAGCCGACGGTTGCTACAAGAATCAATCTTCCCATGGACGCCTTTCAAATACCAAAAAAAATCCTTCCAGTGCAAGGCGATGAACGGCGACATGATCATCATATGATCATCAACTTTTTCACTCTGCAAGTTATCAAGTACTCGAAATCTCAAGCGCTGAAAGTCGTCTTTGGATGCTCTTCAGGTCTTCAGGTCTTCAGTTTTGCGAACAGGAAAGTAGCAGCACTACGGTAAAAACCAAGCATAAAAAGATCATTAATTTACAAAACACACCCCAACTCTGAAGGCAGAATTCTTGCATTTCCATGGTTTCTTTTTGTTTCCAATTTTCTTCGAAATCTTCGGCTTCTATTTTTTTCTGTGCAATCTCTTTGGGGTTCACCCGAGCAACGAGCATCTCTTGAATCTCAGCGGAACCGCAGCATCTCGGCAGTAAATCCAGGAATCAAAGGAGGAAGCTCCAAGGAGGAAGCTCCAGCAGGAATGCCGCAGCGTGCCACGGGTTTCCAGGAGTTTCCACCTTTGGACCTTTGCATCTCGGAGATGCAAAAAAAAAAGCAGCGTCCTTTTTTTCGAAGTTCAATGCCAAACCCAAAAAAGAAACCCCTGAAGGTTTCAGTCTCCCTTGACATATTTTGACAACTTCCTGACAAAGCCTTCAGAAATCATCAATCACCAATTGTGAAATGCGGAAAGGCTCAAGTGTTGAAACAAGCCTTTTTCCACTTTACCAATCAGCCACATAACCAGAAAACTCATATATATGTGTACCCTGGGGGTCCAAAAACCATGAAAAATTAATGGCCTTTCCAAAAAGACCATTATTTTAGTAGGGACTTACAATCAACAATTCCAGGTGACTATTATTTTGATGGTCTTTGACTTACAGATATATATTATATATATATATATATGTGGGGCGTTCCTAAAATTGTGGTACCGTGGTACCCAACAACCATTGGTTTTCCTACTAAAAATGATCATTTTGGGGTGTTTTGGGGGTACCACCATTTCAGGAAACACCCATCAAGTTTCACTAATTTGACCAATCTGGAAGAAGGAACCCCGGGTTCTTTTTTTAGAGCTCGGAAAGAGAGCTTTTTTTCAAGCCTCACCAGCTACAGACGTCCTTCAAGCGAATGCCTTGATTCGAAACCTGAAGATATGGCAACATCTTATTCTCTGTACACCCCTGGAAACTAACATGACAATTGAAACACAACCAATTGAAGATGTATTTCCTAACAATTGTGATTTTCCGGCGATCGCCGTGTTTTGTTTTTGTTTCTTGTTCTGTAATGAGAAGTTGTTGTTGTTTTTGTTTGTTTCTCGTTTTGTCACTTGTATTTTGTTGTTTTATGTTTGCTATTTTTTTGCGTCTCTTGTTTTGTGACTTGTCGTTTTTGTTTTTTTCCCCCTGTTTGGTTTAGCTTTTTTGCTATCCTCAGTCATTGCCATTGTCCGAATTCTTTTCATAATTATTTAGTCTGTGAACGTTCCGAACCATTTCAGGAAATAACAAGGCAACAACACTTGCAGGGACGAATCGCCAAAAAAAACAACAGCATGTTCGCAGTCAAAGAAATTTCTCCGGTTGGGGCGGTTGTGGCTTTCGCGCATGGGATTTTTTGCTGGCTTTTGGAAAGACGAAACTACATGAATTCTGATTGAACTCAACATCCTGTTCTTTCTGCTCTTTTCAACGCAGGAAAAACTTGGCAAATCCTTCCGGATCCTCTTTCCACTCCCAGCAAAAAACAGCTGAAGTTTTTCCCTCTCCGACAAAATCATTCTGAAACCGACCTTTGATGTAGGATTTTTTGTCTACTTTAGAGAGTCCACCCTAGTCAAGCTCATTTGCTACATCTTTCATGTCTGGAGAGTTGTGGTCAAGGTACACAAACTCCCAGCAATCACAGGCGTTCTGTAAGTCTTCCTAGAAAAACATGGGATTCGGTAAGGCTAAGAGGAGGTCCCAACTGCATTGCCAACTGATCCGAACTTTCTAGGGACACTCCTAGCCATGACCACATGCTTCTCGAGGCTTCTGGCTGCAAAAAACAACCATCGCGGCGAAATTGGGAGAAAACGTAGAAAACAACTCATGGGAATCTCCAGCAGTTTCACTTGTAAAATAACCCATAACTTTGAGAGGTTGAAACCTGACAAAACCAATGGTCCATTAAAAATCCCGAAACTGTGGAATCTGTACGTCACAGTGAAGTTGGTCCATCCTTTCTGCCAAACCGCGGGTTAGATAAGCGAAAATTTGATGTGTTAGGTAGTGGAAGAAGGAATATTTGAAGAACCTGCGAGGTATTGCAACAGTCCCAACACATGTGGATGGCTCATCTTGCAATACAATCCATGAGCTATCCAACACCTAGACGGAGCAAAAAAAAAGTGTGAAAACAAGCCAGTTGAAAAACAGGTCTTTCTGAAACGTTTTCTTCTGTTGAGTGTACTATGGGGAAAACTGACGACGGTTCATGCTATCCAAGACCGCTGGGAACGGTCTCCATGAGATTTCAACACGAAGGTTCAAGGTTCGCGGCGGCTGAGCCACCCGTTGACACGTATCTCCCTCCATAATGCTACTACTTGCAAGCTGACATGACAACGCTTCAGTTGGATGAGTTTCTCCTTGATTTTTCGAAACAAAAATGGCTCGAAAAACTCTGCAGGATATGAATTTCTAGGATTTCCTGGAACTTTTGAAGCATTGCCATATCACTCACCGGCTACAAAGCTTTCAAACAGCCCTGGTGCACTCTCAACTTCATCTGCCTTCAATGAACATGAGTCTACAACAAACACACATGAGCTACGAAAAGAACCCTTGTTACTTTCCTTATTCACTGGCTGTTTAATAGGGATGCCTATAATTGGGATATAATAAACCCTATAACAGGGGGTATACTACAAACCCCTATGCAACCAAAGCAACCAGGGTTTTCTTCATTCTTCCCATGAACTGAAAATGGTGATCTTGTTTTTTCCCACACTTGGACGTAATCAAAAACTCTCATAGACTAGTCCCATCCTACCCAAAGGTTACACCCCTGAAAACTAACATGACATTGGAAAATTCCCATTTTCAATGGTGGATTTTCCACTGTCATGTTAGTTTTTGGGGGAGTAGTTACTTTTCTCTTCCTCTATTAAGTCCACATCATCAAGCGCCAAAGTGACGAGAGTGCGAACCAGGGCGAAGCTTCCCGGGCTGCCAGGAGGGGCTGCCAGTAACGTAACGGACAGACACCCTCCAAACGCATACGGTTTTTTGGAGCCTCATCTACTGCGGAGGCAATTGGCAGATCGAAGTTTTCCACAAGTAGAAAAAAATCTGTGAAAGGGTCTGATGGAAAATTTGACCTGACATGTCCTGACACTTGTGAAAAAAAACGGCCCCTTTTTTTCCGTTGTGGAAAACTGGATTTTTCCGCGTGCCACCATTAACATCATCCCTCGTTATTTGTCAAGGAAGAAGTGTGGTCGGTCAACTCATTGATCTTTTTGGCGTTAGTGGTGTGAGGTTATGTCCATCCTTGCTTTTTTGTGCGGGCATGATCAAAAAGGTATTTCCTCAGCACAACCAAATTGGATCTTTAAAAAGTGTTTACAACATTTTGCCCAATTTTTATGGGGGACCTCAAAAACCTGGAAACCATTTTTGTTGCTGAACCTCCACTACCCAACCTTTTGCACAAATCCGAGGTCAAATTCCACAAAGCATTGCAGACTGGATCGGATGGATCACCCGAAGGCCCATACCTCAACTGCCAGGACACGTACTTAGAGGTTCAGGATACTTAGTAAGTGGATAGTAACCAGGGTTACAACCTCTATAAGTGGGTTGTATGTCCCCTAAATAGGGTTATAAACCTATATACATATAAGCAGTTACTAAGTATCCTGAACCTCTAAGTAGGCATAGTAAACATTAAGAAATTGGCCAAGAAAACACCATGAAACATTTTTTCAACGCCAAGGGGCCTGAGGTAAATGACACCTGAGAGAAGCCGAAAGAAACAGTTTCACTGGAACTGGCAGAATTGAAGAATTTCAACGTCGACCGGCAGAGTCACAGGCAACTGACGTTTCGTTTGTGGGCAATTTGTTTCAACACCCACTAAAAATGCCATTTCCCCCCCCACCCATTACAACGAGGGGGTTGGTAAGCGGCCATACCCATTTTTCGGGCCAAGTTTTTACCAGGCCAAGGGGCGAAAGCTACCATGACCACACGAAACACAAGCCTCCAGGGATCTTTTTGGTAAAAAAACAGGTCGATGTCTGCTGAACCCCCTTTCGAAACATTAAACATTAACTCTGTACGCGATCTATATAAAAGTTTGTTTAAGTGAAAGTGTATACATCTATAAATATAAACAAAGCTTTATATGTAATCTTGAAAACGTCGGCTCAGTCAGACCTTTTTGCTGGATCACACTCCGAAATAGAATGCGTACATCTTTGCTTTGCAAAAGATAGGACCAACTGCACTTCAAGTAGGGCACTACTTGATAATGCTTAGCATTTTCTCAAAATTTTGAGCAAAAAATGGTCTGAAAGGTGTTTTTTTCAGATGTTCGATCTTCGAAGATCGCCAGCAATGTCAGAAGAGGTTGTGGCCTCTCAACTTCTCCAACCCCCGAGATCCATACCTCGTGACCTTCATGGTTGTTCCCTCAGAATTCATGTCGATCATCTCCTGGAAAAGATGAACGAAAATTGAATCTTTTTTTGCCGACGATTTCCATCCAAACTAATCAGGGGTCATGATGAATTACCAACCCAAACAATGCAATAATTATTTAGGGGAAATCCCATGAAAAATACCACACATGTGCAGCTGCTTTGATTCCCCGCCCACATGGGTAATTTAATGATCCTTGCTAATTGAAAGCCAACCATCCATGGTGCAAAACTGTCATAACGACTTCATCCAGTTACACAAAGCTGGACCGATGTTTCCTCACTGAAGATTTCCTCCTTGAAGAAGACCTGCGAAATGAAAAAAAAACATATGAGAATCTGTAGGTGTGACTCCAGATCTATAAAGAGAAAATCCTTAAAGCTCATTATGAGGCAGAAAAAATCATGAGAATCATGAAGCTTTCGGTCAACATGATCCTTTCGATCCTTTCTTCAACATCTTTCTGACAAAAAATGGCTTCTGAACTGACTGGTCCTTAGGAAATGAGGGAATGAATTTCATCCCCATCAAAAAATAACCAAATGTAAAGCTTCATTCAATCCTTCATTCCCTTAAGGGCACATTGCGCCATTGAAACCCACATTGCGACAGTCGGGACTGAACCTGTGCAATGAAACTCAAGGCAAACAAACCGCCACACGCCAGGCTGAAGAGGATCAGACAATTCACAGCCTCGTTTTCTGCAAGGATTCATCTGCCAGCTTTGCCTAAAAAATATGCTTATATCAAAGATATGAGACATGGAGTTGAGTTCATAGATAGCGGCTGGATATTTTTCCTACACCCTCAACAGAGCATGCTTCAAGGAAGCTAATGAAAATTTTCCAGAAGTCAAGCAAAAACCTCCACCACATAAACTCAGCCAGAAGACCCAGAAAAGGGCCAAAGGTGCTGAATCAAAGTCTAAGCCTCTCAACGATCAAACTTGAGCATGTCGGAGGGGTTTCATCAAAGTCTGGCACTTAAAAGATTCGTTGAAATCGCACCGAATGGTCAAATTGCAGCTGTCGGCATGTCGGCACCTTCTGTTTCACCCCGACGTTGAGATCGCCGCAAGGGTGATTCGCCAATGGCCTTTAGGGAAAGCTCTGGAAGACGTGAATGTCGGACATGATTCGGGACCTCCATGGTGGTGTTGTGACACTCAGAGCCTCAAAACCCCGCCTCCTGCAAGTCATGCACAATGACAGACACCAATGCCACACAGTGCAGAAAGTAGGAGCCTTTGCACCGGTTTGCAAAGTGTGGGAGTGCAGAGAATGTAAAAAATGATGTTACGAAGTCTACCGCTTCATTGCCTTTGGTTTCTTTGCAAAACCAGAAACAACTGTAACTAGCTTGACTCTGGGGAAGCTTGTGTATGTCATCGCGCTTAAATAGATCCTCTAGAGGACTGACTTCCTTGCTGTCGCAACTGAGTCAGCGGCGTAATAAGCTAAAGTAGGAACCTTGCTGTCAACATACCACAGTCAAGCTGGGGTTTTGAAAAACTCGGCGAAAACAGCGCCACCACACCACATCAAAACGAACGTTCTGAAGAAAAAACTGTTCTTGATTTTTTTTGGATAGAAGGAAGAGTTTGTCAAAGACCGGGGAGCCCAAAATATACCCAAAATAGTGTTACAAATTTGTTCGCTGTTCATAATATCCATTGATTTTTTGTCAAATCAACTTGGATAAAAATCCCCATCCACTCAGAATCATTGACTTGGCAAAATTCACCGGCCTTGCAGATGAACCTGATGAAGGTGCCACTGCACCGCGACGACTCTTGAATTTGGAAGCCTGAAAACCACAAGACGTTGAAAGGCAAAGTTGGAGACCTTTACAGCCAAACCCCTTATCTAACCCTCAGGAATCCCACCCCAACAACAGAATCAAGGAAACTAACTCCACAATTTTTTTTCCGGGGATTCTTTCATCCCCGGCCCAAAAAACCCGTTTATTTTTCCGGCCAATTTACAGGGGTGTCATTTTGAGTTATAACACGTCATTCAATATAACTTATTATCGTGGGGACGATTTCCACCCATCTTGTGGGAGAGAGATTTCGAGCGCCTCATCCAACTTCAACAGGGAATCCATCCTTTTTTGAAGCGCCGATGCACTGAAGGAGAAAGCCACTAGACCTCGGTGTAGTGTAGTTTTTTTGGTGGTAGAGATGACCTCATCACTTGAAGATTCACAGGGGTTTTATATAACTTGGTAGGAAAATACCCCCTCCCTGAAACTGACAGCGAGTAGGTTCGCACCTGAAAAGATAGGCCTTCCTCCAAAAGGAATCGAATCTAATCTGCAATTCCAAGCATCCATTTTCAGGTGCGAAGTGTTAGTTTCAGGGAGGGTAGGTCTTTGAGTTCACATCTGTTGCATTTGCATATTGTCTATGGTCTTCTCACAAATTCGGTTGATTTCCCCTTCCAACAAATTTTCGAGGAGAATATATCTTGGAAGCAAACCAGACTGCGCCATGCACCGGTGTAGTTCATGCAGCATCCTCAAATCAAACGGCTGGTCGGCTGATAGCTGGAATTCCACATATCCCATACCATCCATGTATGCTATGTGTACCTACATGAATGGCTGAGTTTTTATGGTAAATGTAGGGAAATATACCGTTCGTCCCATGCATCCAAAAAGGCTGCTGACCATGCTGAAATTCTTGGCTGAAATTTTTGCAAACCTGCTGCGTTGACGTTCATCCAAGTTGGAGAAAGTGAAAAAAAAACACAGGAAAAATCCAAGAAAAAAAACGGGAGCAACGTTCAAAGCCCTTATGACATTCCATGAAATCCTGATTGGTCGCTGCTCACTGTGGTCTTCATCAGAACTCATAGCCACACGAAACGAACAGATTGGTTGATCTAGCTTTGAGGCTGAAAAAACCACCATTCACCCAAAAATCTCCTGCGCTGCTGCTTCCGCTCCTTCCTGGGACCTAAGAACGTGTCCAATCCACAAGGCGGATTGAGGGGGTCTCCAAGCAACTTCAAGAAACGTCCAGCCAAGCAATATTCAGGAGCATGCAAAGTGGCTTAGTTCATCCTGTAAAAACGATCACATATCCCAACCTGTGGAGACTGTGGAGGTTCAAAATCAGTTACCTTTTTTGGGGGATATCCGGGATATGTGATCGTTCCGTGGGAGGATAACAGTCATCCCTGAGTTCCCTGGCTGTGTCCATCTGACTTGAACCTCAATTCTCTAACTTTTCGTGAGAAAAATCACACTGACGAACGAATTTTGTTTCAAACCCTGGGAAAAATTTCACATGAATTTTTAAGCCCAAGTCATGGATGTTTTGTGTCGGGTGATTATTTTCCGGAGGTTCCAAGTCGTGTTTTAAACGGATAATTTGCCGGTGAACCCACCTCGGTGGATCAGCGGCGAATCACCCTCTTGTTTCTCTGCCAAGGAACTTCTGTCCATCCTGGTGTGAACATGGCGATCCTGCGGCGAATTCGTGGAGATTTTTCAGGTCGCAAAGGCGCAAGACTTACCAATTTCTAGCTTATTATCATACGTCTTTTCGGCAACCTCCTGGGAACTAACATCTACCATCCGGCACCAACTTGAGTCGATGATGTTCCTTTCCCTTTCGGTGGGATATGTGATCGTTCCCTGGAGGCTAATTACTATATTATCGACTCATAATTCTACGGTGCCCTGGAGAGCCTGAAGAATTTTTGACACCTGCTCAAGACTCAAGAGCGACGTTGTGTTGCAGGGGAAAACTAAACACACCTAATTTTCGCTTGAGTAAGGTCAAATCTAAGATGATCTAAGTGCAGGTCAAATCTCAGAAAGCTTGTGACAGAGTAGACCAGCTTCCAACATGGTGTTCCTTCCACACCTTTTGTAACAAAACTGTTCTCATGGCTTCCGATTTCAGATTCGCACACATCGCCACTTTGCATCACTTTGCTTGTGTTTATTTACAACTAAAGACTATAATTACAGTAGTTGCCTTCGGGAAGGCGGGAATCATATTTGCTGGAGGACTCCAACCTTGCAAATACCTCCAGAACCTTCCAATACCTTAGCAACCTTTCGGAACCAAAGGTTGCTAAAGGCGTTGCCATCAACAAAAACAGTTCTGGCCAAAAACAGTTCTTGGATATATCTGGATATATTGGAAATATACCCAACATTCCAAACACAACAATGGTGTTTTGCATGGGGTTTTCCCCATGGTTTTGGTCCAGGGAAACGGTGCAGCAAGGAGAGCCGCGGTGATGGCAAACCCCGCTCCTGAGCACCCCTGCACGTTGGCTAACGGGATGACACCGGAAACCTCGGCAAAACCGGGGGGAAACGGGGTCCAAAATCATCGACTTCAAACATGTCCGGCTGGGTGGGGATATGTCGGATATGACAATGATCTGTTGGAGGGTGCCAAAAAAATGGCCAATCCCTTTTGTTGAAAAAGTCATATTTTTTTCTGGAAATTTCTTTCCACACCTCACTTGCCGCTGGGCTTGATGGAACGTCCTGTGTGGCGGGTGGCAAACAACCAAAATTCGTTCGCTGTTCGCTTTGCACATGTGAAAACACCACCGACCCGCCTTGGAAACTGGGCTGTTGGTATATGCAATAGATCGATCCTCTCCGTTGAAAGGCACCAGTGAAGAGAAACAAGATGACGTTTGGCAGCACAGAAGCTGCACAACAAACATCTGAATATATCTGAATATTCGTTAAGACATCGAGTCATCAAGTTGTCAAATGTGACAACTTAGACATCAAGTTGTGAAAACGTCCTCCTTTGGCACTCCAAGAACACGGCGCCGATACATGGCTTGATTCTACCACCACTTTTTCACAGGTTTCGGATTTCACTGTCACAAAACACCCCACGACGGTTTTGGTGAACTTTGAGTCTACAAGGTTGAACTTTGAGGCATTTGTTTTTTCGCAAAGATGGTGACAGTGAATCAGTGAAACTGAAGATTGGTGGTTTGTTGGGGTTGAACTTCCACCACCAATGGTGAAAGCAAAACACCCAACGATATCGTTTCAGTAGATCGTAGGCCACGCCGACCGACAGGACCTGAGCTTCGGGTTGACCCACATGGAATTTCATGATTCATTTCACAGCCTTCAAAAAACCTCCCAGGTTCATCGACAAACCATCAAAACACCCGGGTGATTCTTTTGTCCAAGTTTCACTCACTGAAGAAAACGAAAACCCAACCAACCAACACCCAAAGCAGGTCCCCAGGTCGGGGCCCCCAGGCGCCAGGCCGGTCCCGTGGCGCCGTACGTCACTCCAGTCTACGGCTTGAGAACCCCAAAATCGGCGGGCAGAGGCCAGCTTCGTGTGCTTGCCGCCATGAACCCCAAGGGCGAGACAACCGAGTTTTTTTTGTTTCAGCCAAAAAAAAAAGAATGTTCACTTTAAAAAAGTTGCGACACGACCAACAAAACGCAACATGCAAAATGCAAAAGAACAGTTGAGAATATCGTCCTATATCGAAAAGAATAGCAAGAAAACAATCGAATTTGACCCTAAAACGCACATATTTTTTTGTAGTTCGCTGCCTTATTTTGTTCCCCGCCCGAAAAACTCAGATGAGGGACTTGAGTTTTCATTAAGCTTCATTTTCAAGAATTATTGCTGCGTTTGTCCCCAATTTATTGGATTTGAAAAGCAATATAATCATGCAAATATATATGTAGTATCCCTAGGAGTCAGCGATTGGACCCTCTCAAAGGGGTGAATGATTGTATTTCGCAGGGTGCTTTTAGATAGATCTCCAGTGGCCACCAGTTTTTCGAGATCCCATCTTGGATAGAATCGGACATTCAGATCCCGCAGTTTACATACATTTTCTAGGTGGTTGAGCCACCCATTTGTTTCAAACATGTTTCAAATTGGATCATTTCCCTAGGAAAAATCGGGGTGAAAATCAAAAAAAACTTGAAACTTGAAATCCCACCTAGATTTCAAAGTTGAGTTTCAAGTTCCTTGGGTCTGAAAAATAGCTTGAGGGCGTATCCATTCATTGCGTCAACCTTTTTGATAGGCCCAAAAAGGTGAGCATTCATCGGAGTCTTTGACATAACTTCCCATCAAATGTCCCCAGAAATAGGACCTCAATGGTTAGATTAGATTGGTTATTCACCTGGTACCCTAAACAACCATGTTTCTAATGGATGTTTGGTGAAACCACCATTTTTTATGTAATGATTTGGAATCATCCAGTTGAAACAACCATTAAAAAAACTGGTTGTTTGGAGTTCCAGGAAGGTCACATGGCATTTTTTGATTGTAATCTTTGTGTGTGTGTGTGTTTTTTCCCTGATCTGAGAAAATGAATTTCATATAATTTTTTTAAGGAATTTTTCAGGACATCCTTCCAGCATTCCGAAAAGAAAAAAAAGTGTGGGATTTTTTTGACCTTTTGACCTTTGATTCAAACCTACCAGTACAGGGTCGGAGCCATCATCCTTCAAAACTCACATCCGTCTTCGATCTTGGATTTTTCAACAGATCGACAGTTGGTAGTTGGAACGAAACCCATCTGTTTCAGATATGCTGGCCCGTCAAATTGTGGAAATCCTGCCCCTAGGATAGGTGGTTGAACCAACCCGGTTGAAAAAATAGGAGCCAAATTGTATAAATTTCCGAAAAGTAGGGGTGAAAATAAAAACTCTTTGCAACCACCACCGGTCAGCTTCCCCAATTTTCGAGATGAAAAAAATATTTCAGAATGGCCACCGGTCGGACCTTGCATTGGGTCACCTCTTCCCTTGGATTGACCGTCAATTGGTCCCTCTAAAAAGTCGGGGCCCATCACAGGACTTACGAAAATACAATAATCTGCGACCCCTCCAAAAGAAACTGACAGCGAGTAAAAGCAGTCTGAAAATAGACCATCCTTAAAAAAGGAATCGAATCATCTTCTCATCTTCCATCCATCCATTTTCGCTTTTGCTGTTAGTTTCAGGGAGGGTAATATATGGGTGTTTCCAAAAATAGGGGTACCCCAAAATGGATGGTGAAAATAATGGAAAACCCCTATTAATCCATGGATGATTTGGGGGGTAAACCCACCACCCACCATTTTCGGAAACACCCATATTGAAAAAAAAAACACCTCAAAAAGATTGCAACGGGAAAAGGAATCTTCGACCAATTTCAGGGAACGACGACGAGGACGACTGAGTTACAAACCGTCCCACCGAGACAACTGAAGGAGTGGTCCAGCTTTTGAAGCCTTCAAAACGACACAACCACATCTTTGAACAACCACATCTTTGAACAACCACATCTTCCGGCTCAAAATCGAAAAATGCCAAAAAAAAAACAAAAAAAAGATGTTGGTCACCAAGTCTGGATTTTTCGTTGCATACACTCTTTTAGTGAAACTGTACGACTTGTGACGCGGTGAAAAATTCAGCATATCCAAGATTCAGCTTTCTGTTGATCGAGACTTGCATCCACCATTCAATTGATCATGTTGTTTATGGTTAGGAGGATTGTTCCCAGTTCACCCTCTTCATCTCGAAAATGATGTGGGAAACTGAAACTTGAAACTGAAATCTTGATGTATAAAACTGACCTTTGAAACAGATGTGTATGTTTTTTGTTTTTAAATGCACTTCTAACTTCCAAGGATTCCTTCAAGTGAAACACCTTGAAAACAAACTCAAGTCAAGCTGAATCAGGCTAGTACGCTTTCATGGACAATCTCCAACATGCAACAGTTTTTGCAGCATATCTTAGATCTCCACATTTTACGAGCATAAACCATGCACCACCTGGGATGTATAAAACCAGGTACATAATGGGAAAAACTACCAACCTCAACTGCTGCAGGCTATTTTTCATCAAGAGTATTGTTAGTATGTATCTGATCTGTTTTTTTTAATCACACTCATGACATTGAATCGTCCAAAAAAAAATGTCCTAACTTCTGTTGTGAAGATGAGTTGTCCAGTAAAGCGTTCTCAACCAAGCAGGAAGTTGTCTCGGTCACGAGTGATCCCTCAACGGTCACGGATGCAGCCGCAGGGATGAAGTTCCCAAACTTGGATGAAGACCTCGTTTTTCACGAAACGGAAAATTGATGTTCATTGACAATAGACGTTTACATCATACCTATATACAATTCCCATGGGAGGATTGTATATTTACCTAAAATGGTTGATGTTTTAATGGTTTTCATGTAGGCTCAACATACAATCGACCCCCATGGATTGCATGTGATGAACTCTCGCTGAAAATTTGGATACCCGTCCTGAAGACCACTGGTAGCCAACGGGTTTGAAACTCGTAGCGGTTATGCAACTTGGATGGTGATCATCTAAATTTTGATGAAATCTCCAGATGTAGAAGTTACATTAGTACAAGTGTAACATACCCATAGCATCTTTATGTCTGGTATATTTACCTCAATTCGCCATTCATTTCATGGGTTTTCATGTGGGTAAATATGCAAATCGTCCCATGGATCCGTCAGATATGTCATGTCATGCCATGTCTCTTGAAAATCTGCGACCCTGACGAGCCTCGGGTGGTTCGCTGCTGGCGCACCATCTCGCACCACCTCCAAATGGGAAACATCCACGACAAACATGTGCAACAGCTCACAGATTCTCCATCAGCCCAATAGAAAATGGTTGCCCAAAAATGCTCCGGAAAAAAAAAAAAAAAAAAACCTACCTTCCAAGGCACCTGGACGTCCGACTGCACAGTTTTTTCCAAGCCGCTGAGTTCGGTTTTTTAGTTCAGGTCAGCCTCGTTCAGGCATGAAAAACACTGAAAACAGTTGGGTGTTATCTAAAAGTATCTGGAAGAATCAGGAAATGAATGGAGTCATGAGTTGCCAAAAAATGCCATCAACATGGCCCTTACTTCGAGCACCAACAAATTCCCCCAATTTTTGACCTGCATCGCCTTGGAGAGCTGATCGCGAGCGAAATTTCGGAGGCAACGTTGTGACCGATGGCGAGGCCGGGACCCCTTGGGCGTCACTGTGGAGGAGTCCAGCGTGACATTTTGAGGTTTCAAAGATCTTCAGTTCCGGTCTTCCGGGCGGCGGTGGGATTTTGAGGCTTCACTGGCTGATCAACATATAGACAAAGATCTTTCACCCAAGGGATCTCCTCTTTTTGTTAAGGTATTTCCCAGGATGATATAGATACATAATGATACATTTTTCAAAGATCTCTGATCTTTGCAACACTTTTCAAGGCCTTTCCTTGAGGAAAAGGATGGAAATTGAAGGAACAGGGGGCGCCAACTGCACCTCCTGACTCCTGTTTCAGTCAGTCAGCAACAAATCGCAATAGATGGTTCGGGCGGTTTGCCCTCCTCCATTCTGCGTCCATCAGGGAACGGCGGGCCGGCTCCGCGTCCATCAGAATAGCGGAGCGGGCCGCCAGCTCGATCTCCGTGGACTTGTTCGCCAAGTGCAACCGGCTCTCCCACATACTCCAGCTGCAACGCTTCTTGCATGATGGTGAGGCCAATAGAAGCACAAAACATAGAGCAACAAATATCCTCCATACAGCTACCACAGGTCCATGTTGGCAATCCGTAGACCTGACGAATCTTGTGTCGGGTCCGGATATAAATGATCAAGACCCACAGGCTGCCGATGCCAAAGGTCCGCCGGCCGAAGATGGCAAAGATCAAGGGGAGGCATATCGCCACTTCCATTTTCAGCAGTGATGGCCAAAAACCCGAGCCAAGAAGGGTTACCTTTGGATGACTGGCATTCGCAGCCCAGCGGACAGTAGGACAGCAAATGCTACACCAGCAAATTCGGGGATCGGGATGGCCACAGCCATCACAAAGTCCAAAGGCAAAGTGATCCCGCTGCGCTTGCGGCATTGGTTCTGGTTGCTGGTTCTTGGGCAGGGACAGGAAAACCAAGGCTCCAATGATGGAAAAGATAGGACGCGCAATGGCGAAAATGATGGTGTAACCAACTATCTTCTCGGCCATCTCATCTTCCATCTCCTTTTTTCTAGCCCGTTCCTCCGCGGCATCTGCGGCGTAACCAATTATCTTCTCGGCGGTGATCTCATCTTCAATCTCCTTTTTTGTTCTTTGTGCCATTTCCCTCGCGAGATCTTTCGAAGAAATTTTCCCCAACAATTGGTCCAAGGCGTTCTTCCGGGAGGTTTCCCAACTGTTTGGGTCGCCGGGAGCGGTTGAACCATAGCTGGAAGCGTCAGGATCGCCTCCTTGCACTTGTTGGTCGTCCCAGCCAAAGGACGCAGTTTCCTGACCTGGGGCGCCACGTCCAGGCCATTCATCTCCGGCATATTGGCAAAAAACTGGCGTCACCGCCAAGCACAGTTTTAGCGAGTGCCAAGAGTGCTTCATTGCCCTCACTCTGAACTGTTGGTCACAGATCTTGAAAACCTGAGCGGTTCCACCTGTGAAAACTGAGCTGCTTTGAACCACTTGAGATGCGGTGCTTACAGCGATATGAAAATTGTGTTTCAGCCTTTGATTTCACAAATTTCGTGGCAGGTGAGGTGAATCGGTCTATCGATGTATCCGTCTCTTGCAGCTCAAGGCACACTCGGGTCGACCAGCTTGTGGAGCTGCCAAGGTCCTTCTCCTTCGCGCCAGACACTTTCATGGCAGGCAAAAGACTAAGCTATATGGCAGAAATGGGGTGTATGACTCATAGTGAATATCCCTGTGCTGTGTATGGGTTACATGTGTTTATCCTTTAAAATCAAATGTTATACAATACTTTTTGTTGATCGTGTAGATGCACCAGAGGTGCACCCCTGGCCACGGAGAACATTCAGCCAAGCTGCATGGGTGGTGGTGGCAACGACCCTGGCCTCATTGTTTTTCAAAACCCTCCAAAAACATGAAAAACACTAAAACCCAGCAAGGTCCCTGCACCCAGTCCAAGTGCTGCCAAGGCGCAGCCCTGGCAGGGGACCAGCTGGAACAGGCACCTTACCATCGATGCATTGTGTAACCAACCCTGTGTTTTGCAGCGTTACTGGGATGAAGAGTGCTTTGAAAGAAAGCCCTTAGGTCAAGCACCAGCATTGGAGCACCAGGCATCGAAGGTGCCATCCTTAACCATTGATCTTGTCGAACTTATAAATGGAAGCACCCTCTCCAGTCTGCAACCAGGTAGCCCCGGAGCAGGCATTGGCATGGTAAAGGCCTCGGAAAAGCTGAAACGCTTGAGAACCGCACAAAAAACTGGTAAGATATGGCAAAATAGTCAGATGATGTCAGATGTATCCATGTAGTCCCTTCAGAACAACCCTTTTGGTAAGGCCGGTACATGCAGCGTCGCAGCGTACCGACAGGCTGCATGTCAGCCTGGTTTCACGAAGTCAAATGAAGCAGAAGTTACCACAGCTCTTCTTTAAGCTTTTACTTCCAAACTAAAGATCCATGAGTCTAGGACTGAGATTCTTGTCGGTATCTTCAATAAATCTTCCAAGAAACCGATTGGCCAAATGGAACATTCTGCCTAATTGCAGTTGCCTTCTAGGCTCATGCCGTTGCATGAGCCATTTGGGGGAAACACTACGTCCAAGATCGAAAAAAGCCAGACCGGTGGGCACCTAAGCGTCTGGCGGGGCCGCCTGCCCACACCTAGCCAAGGCACAAAACAAAGACATGTTGACTAAGCATAGGAAATTGAAATACATCTTCAATACGGGTCCATTTTTCAGCCGCCAGCGACCTGTTAGTTTGCCAGCATGTTGGATGCATGTTGGAAGATGTTTTATGGTCAAAACCCCAATCCTCCTGCCGACAAAACCGCCCCGGGCCCGGAAAGAAATCAAAAAAAGAAGCCCGAGAAAGTCAACGTTAAACATGGGAAGAAAAAAGCCCGTTTGGTTGTCAACTAGCTGGTGATTTTAAACCTACATATTGCATATTGTTTTTTTGAACTGAGCAGTGTATGGTTCCATAGAATCCTCGTATTTGCCACCTTCCAGCATCTTCCCACATCTTGGATTGAAAAAAAAGCACATGCTTGAAACATTTGAAATTGGATACCTCAAAAACTAACCACCAAGTAATCACCGGAATTCCGATTCGGCCATTCACAATTTTCATTCGAATTTGCAGTTCAAACAGTTTTCCGCCTTTCCTTTTAAAGGCATGCGATTCTCGGATGTTCAAGTTGGTTCCGGATTAAATGTTCAAGTTTTAGCCATGTACAGTAGATGCGTTGCTAATGTTGTCTGGCATCATCTTCATCTGTGTATATAGTTTCACTCATATCCGTTTCGGGGTATATCGTATTTTTCACCATTCGAAGTGATCTCCTCAGCGAAAATGCCATGCTACACACCCCTTTCTGTTGGGAATCTACGTCTACGCTGTAGGATTTTCTTCCAATTCCCATGTGGTTTTCTTACTAGTAAAAATGAAGCATCTGGGTGGCTTTCAGTGATTAAAAAATCCCTTTAGGTTCACCAACATGTCGAAAAATCTCCCCACCAAAAACAGCCATCTGAAAAAACTGCTTAGAAACGAACGATCTGAAAGTAGAGATCCTAAGAAAATACACCCTGGAAAACGAAGACTGGAAAAACAACCTCCAACCAAATTTGGAAGAATCTTGATTTTCCTTATGGAAACAAAAAACATCCAAAAAAATGAGTGGCGCCACGTGACGTTCCAGCGAGCTTATTGGGCCATGTTTTCCCAGCCACTAATGCAAGCTTCCCCCATGGACCCAGAATTTGTGGAAATTCCTATGGGTCCGAAACGGGTCTGAAACGGACACAGGGGGGGGGGTTTGGCTCGGTCATCCCCGGAAACCCGGGGATTTTTTTTGTTCTTCAAAAGATTCACCTAGATCCCCAAAGTGTGGCATTGAACATCAATCACCTCAAGAATGGCCTCCAAAGTTGTTTGCTCCCATCCCACACAGCATTTTTGACCAACAGGAACTGTAAAAAAAACCCTTGGATTCAAAAAAACCCGAATCAAAACCACCCCAAAATACAAAAGTTGACCTCCGCAAAGATATCTGTTTCTTCATCCCCAACCATCTTGCCTTAAGGGCAAGGACCTTCAAGTCCTATAAGGGTATCCACTGGCTATCCGGCGCCATGATTGTGGATGACCAAGACTCAAACCTGAGGACTTTGAAAAAAAAAAGAAAAAACACTCCAGAGGGATGCTTACTTAGAGGTTCAGGATACTGGATGTAACTGGTTCTATGTAGCTTTATAAGCCTAGGATTTGGGGACATATAACCCACTGAAATAGAGGTTATTTCACCCTGGTTACTATCCACCTATCCTAAGTATCCTGCACCTCTAAGTAGAATCTTCTGATGACATCCTGTTGACCAAAAGTCAATTTTGTCCCCATCAACCATCGCATCTGTCACCATTGTTTGCAGATTTTGTACATGAAAACTCCTGGAATTTTATACATGAAAACTTCTTCCAAATTCGTTAACAACAAAATCCATTACTCCCCAAAAAACTCAGATATCCCTTGAAAACTGATTGAAGGACTGACGGTCTTTTCCTTTTGAAATTGGTCCCGTTTTTAAGGTGACATTCCCTTCAGCTTTGGGGAAAAAATTTCACCAAAACTGGGACTGAAGTTTAACAGTTCGCCCCTGTAAATATACCGAAACCCAATAGGAAAGGCTTGTCTTCCTTCCTTTCCCACCATTTTTCAGAGGCGAGCTGTTACTTCGAGGGGGTGGGGTGACCTAATTTCATTGATCCCATTCTAAAAATAAAATAATAGATACACTCCAAAGAGGTAAATTTTAAGTGATGCTCCCCATGGATTCCCTAAAATGGAATCCATGACGTTTAAGCCGTGAAATCCTTTGTGGAGTTCCCTGCCTCCCCTCGTCATTTTCCAAGTTGCGCTTGCTCATCATCTAAGCCTCTAAGCCTTCTGCCTCTGCCACAGGACCCGTGGATGGTGGTGGAATCGGTGGAAGGGGCCTCTGCCTCAGCCCTTTGTGGCAGGAAGATTCAGCCAGGCGGCAATCTTTTTGTCAGATTCAGATTGAGGATCTATTTTGGTAGAGTGTGGAGAGTGTGAGTTTTAGGTCCCCAAATTTTTTCGGGAAAAGTAACAAGTCAACCTTGACATGGGTGTGTTTCATCCAAGTTTGTGTGTTTCTTAGGTTGCTGTCCTTTCACTTTCCACCTCAGAAAGCGTTTCTTTTTATCAAACGATCGGTGTTCAAAAAGAGATCACTTTCTGACACTTTTTCGGCCCCCCAGAAACAAGTCCTACCTTCTGATCTCTAAGGTAATGGGGAAGGCACAGTCATGTTTACATTGCAGAAGATGATGTTTTCACCGTGTTTCTAAGATTCTGGTAATTACCCTAAACACTGGTTGAAATGCCTTCTGCATGGCACTTTGAAAAGCCCATAATTCATGGTAGATCCCCGAACCAAGAATCGCCAGTTTCCCATCGCAATACTTCAACGATTTCCCATCACCTCAAACAGCGTCTTCAACAAAATTCTCCCAATCTCCAGGGTCAGCATCAAATCCGTCAAGAAATCCCTCCAAATCTTCACAGTCCCAAGGCGACACAGAGCTTTTTTTCAACACCGCTCTTTTTTTTCTTGTTAAAACACATCGGGACTTTCGACAGCACCAGCACCAGCAGAACCACTTAAAGTCTCCGGAATCCAGATTCGAAAAAAAGCGGTCCCGGGGCTCCGTGGTGAACGGGTCGAGTTGGATGCATCAAAGTTAACCGCTTCGTTGGGACTTTAAAGGCCCATGTGATACAAAAGGCACCTAGAAGAAGTTGGCAAAACACTGAATGGTCCGTTGGTAGAGTTGACATTCAAAAGGGGGAACCTGTGAAGCTTGCTATCGCTGAAGCCAAGGACATAGATATACGCATACTCCCCGGACAGACAGACCACACACAACGGTTGGCAATGCACAAATGGCAAACAAACACATTCAGTACGGGTAGAAATGTTTGTTGGAATATCATCTTCCAATTGGTGGTTTTTATCCCATTTGAAAAATACTAGTCAAGTTAGATCATTTCCCCAAGTAGGGGTAGAATAAAAAATCTTTGAAACCTATCTCTGAAATGCTAAAGAAACAGTGAAGGCCTCTGAGCTTTGATGCAAACTCTTCTCCGTTGCCAGTGGTGAAAAGTCAGCGACGGGGCAGTACCCACCATGCTTTTTGCATCATGCTTTTTGCATCATGCTTTTCGCATCATGCTTTTCGCATCAAGTACTTTCCAAAAAGAAAGAAAGACTGTGAAAACTACCAGTCGAAAGTTGCGGGGGAGATTGGAAGCGTTTCGACCGTTTCGACCGCTGAGCTTATAGTATCACCCGAATCCTGAATGTTGCGTTGAATGCCAGATAGCTATGTGACATGTGTTTATTTCTCGATGTGCGAACCTGTCTGTATTCCTGTATCCATTGACAATGGCATGATTCTGTACCATCAAGAACGTCCTTCAAGATTCTTCTCTACAAGCAGACTTGTTGCCCTCATACGCACTTCGAGTACTACTGAAGTCATGCTCACACAAAGAAAGCCTTGTTTCTGCCAATAGTCTTCTTGAAAAGTTGATGTTTCTGAAGAATTGATATCCTTGTATAAAGTGCAAATGTGGATATAGACTCGGAGAGATGCCTTTTCTACGTACATTAAAGAATCTTAGTGCAGGTTTTTCATTTTTCAAAAAACACGCTTGTCAATGGGAAATGCCTCTTGTACCGATGTGTGTGTAGAAAGAAATCGTGCATTTCATAGCATACGCGTTGAAAACCCACTCCCATCAGCAAATCGGCCGTTCCACTACGCAACCTAAACCTTTCCCACCGCAAACCGCCAACCACTTCCCCAACGGCTCAGCCAAGGTCATGAGTTTTTTAGGGAAGAAAAAGTGGAGTCACCGAAGAATGGCAACAAACAGCAGTCCAAATTGGCTGCAAGCAACTGATTTTGGTTGAAACAATGGTCAGTTTGCTTCTGAGGCTGCCAGGCTGCCAGAATCAGAGCTCCATGCTGATGTTGCCCCCAATTTTCCAGGTAAATCCCACCTCAAGATCTCCAACATTCGCTGACGGAAAGTGAGAATCGTGATGATTCATAAAATGAAGACTGAGAATTGAACACACACACACAAAAACTACAGTATGATAAACTGTAGTGGTACCTTTTTGGGATCCACATCAGTATTCATTTCATTTGCTAAATTTCTAAGTCAACTAGGAATTTTCACAAAACTAGGTGGTGGTCTCAACCCATTTGAACAGTACTAGTCCAAATTGGATTATTTCCAGGAGTAGGGGTAGAATAAAGAATCCTTGAAACCACCACCTAGCGACCTATCTCTGAAATGGTGAAGAAACAGTGAAGGCGTCTGAGCTTTGATGCTTTATTTTTTCCCTTGCAAGTGGTGAAAAATCAGCAACGGAGCAATACTCGTGGCATTGAATACAGCCATGCCACGGGCGTTGAAAGGCCATATCAAATGAGAAGCGTGGCGCAGAGCTTTCCCAAGACTACAGTTTTACAGCTTTCCTTTCTGCATTGCACAATCTCTCTACTTGGGATCATTTTAGACCATGGTAGCTGTTCTAAAGCTGTGATTCTTGCCGCAAGATGCTGTAGAGATCTGGGTTCACATGCGCCAAAACTAAACACTTGCACCCGCAACACACAGGCAAATTGTGTGCAGGTCACACCCGCAACACACAGGCAAATTGTGTGCAGGTCAACCGGCCGACCATTGCAAGGGTACACCAAAGCACAGCATGTTTCGTGCCCTATCAATCACAATCTTCACATCAGTATTTACGACATTTGCTAAATTCTAAGTCAACTAGGAATGATCATTTTCACAAAACTAGGTGGTGGTCTCAACCCATTTGAAAAATACTAGTCAAATTGAATTACTTCTCCGAGTAGGGGTAAAATCAAAATCTTTGAAACCACCACCTAGCGGGGCTCAAGGGTCAAAAAAAAGTAGTTTAATTCGCATCCAAAAGATTAAGCAGGAGCACATGCAACCCTCCAGCCCAAATTGCACAGGCCTACTCCAGAAATTTGTGTGTTCACCACATCAGATGCCCCTGCTTTTTCCCGCCCATCAAGATTCACCGAGTGCAACATACACACGCACATGGTCCCCGTGGTCTCCGCCACGGTCTTTTGGTTTTGTTGTTGTTGTTGTTGTTGTTGTTGTTGTTGTTGTTGTTGTTGTTGTTGTTGTTGTTGTTGTTGTTGTTGTTGTTGTTGTTGTTGTTGTTGTTGTTGTCGTTGTTTGCTGTCGAGCATACCACCCAAAGTCTAAAGAGCTGGAGGGCTAANTTCACTGAGTGCAACATACACACGCACATGGTCCCCCGTGGTCTCTGCCACGGGTCTTTTTGGTTTTGTTGTTGTTGTTGTTGTTGTTGTTGTTGTTGTTGTTGTTGTTGTTGTTGTTGTTGTTGTTGTTGTTGTTGTTGTTGTTGTTGTTGTTGTTGTTGTCGTTGTTTTGCTGTCGAGCATACCACCCCAAAAGTCTAAAAGAGCTGGAGGGGCTAACCCAGGTGCTGTGGGTGCCTACCTTCCTCCTTCCTCGCTTCCAAGAACTCGCTGCATCAGATATTTGATAAAGCATCTATCTTCCTTCCCTCTCCTTCCTTCCTTCCTTCCTTCCTTCCTTCCTCCCTCCCTGCCTGCCTGCCTGCCTGCCTTCCTTCCTTCCTTCCTTCCTTTCTGCCTTTCTGCCTTTTAATTTTTTTCTGATCCTATTTTTTTGATGCGAATTATTTTTTTCTTGGTGCCGCTGCCCTTTTTTTTGATGCCTCTTCCCCGAGCGACCTATCTCTGAAATGCTGAAGAAATAGTGAAGGCCTCTGAGCTTTGATGCAAACTCTTCTCCGTTGCAAGTGGTGAAAAGTCAGCGACGGGGCAGTACTCACCATGCTTTTCGCATCATGCTTTTCGCATCATGCTTTTCGCATCAAGTACTTTCCAAAAAGAAAGAAAGACTGTGAAAACTACCAGTCGAAAGTTGCGGGGGAGATTGGAAGCGTTTCGACCGTTTCGACCGCTGAGCTTATAGTATCACCCGAATCCTGAATGTTGCGTTGAATGCCAGATAGCTATGTGACATGCGTTTATTTCTTGATGTGCGAACCTGTCTGTATTCCTGTATCCATTGACACTGGCATGATTCTGTACCATCAAGAACGTCCTTCAAGATTCTTCTCTACAAGCAGACTTGTTGCCCTCATACGCACTTCGAGTACTACTGAAGTCATGCTCACACAAAGAAAGCCGTGTTTCTGCCAATAGTCTTTTTGAAGACTTGATGTTTCTGAAGAATTGATATCCTTGTATAAAGTGCAATTGTGGGATATAGACTTGGAGAGATGCCTTTTCTACGTACATTAAAGAATCTTAGTGCGGGTTTTTCTTTTTTCAAAAACCACGCTTGTCAATGAGATGTGTGTGTAGAAAGAAATCGTGCATTTCATAGCATACGCGTTGAAAACCCACTCCCATCAGCAAATCGGCCGTTCCACTACGCAACCTAAACCTTTCCCACCGCTCAGCCAACCAAACTGAAGGCCGTGAAAATCAGGAGTGGAGTACTGTACTCACCAACACAATGGCAACGAACACTCCTGGGAAGTCAGTTTGCTTCTGACCATTCGCAGATGTTTTTTCCCGCTGAGTCCAATGGCTTCAGAGCTCCGCGCTGATCATGTTGCCCCCACTTTCCAGGTAAATCCCCACCTCAACATCTCCAACATTCGCTGACGGAAAGAGAGAATCGTGATGATTCTTAAAATCAAGACTGAGAATTGAACACGCAAAAAGCATAATGATAAACTAAAGACCACTTGCTTTTGGTATGGATTCAAACGACCAATCAAAAATGTTCTCGCATGATACAAATAAACCGCAGAAAACTACTACAGTGTAAACCTTGACATGACAGTTCCCATTTTCCAAAATCTTCGTTTTCAGGTTCCAAGCCTTCGGTTTTGAGGAATTCAGCGAGAATTCAAGCAGGTTTGAAAGCAGTTGAAATTTGAAGAATCCATCATCACTTCTTGGTGATGCAAAGGAATTGACTAAGGTGATCTTTTGGGTATCAACTACATGAACCTGACCTAGGGCAAAACTAGCACGAAGTTAGCCCAGCTTTTGACCGATTTAGAGCTAAGTGACTAAATTGGTAGATATAACCCCAAAACCCCCGCTGATCATCTTTCCCCTTGATGATAAATAAGACCAGAAAGTTAATGAGACAAAGATAGAAATAAGTGATAAAAGCAACAAAACAAGGGGTAATGAAAAAAGAAAATAACAACAGTAAATCATAATCCAAAAGTAAACAATAAGAACAATTACCAATATAAAGAAATTATATGTCAACTTTAGAAAGCTCAAAATAATGACAGCATCAACAAATCAAACATCCCTGCGATTATGGCTATGGAAAACCAAACACCAATGGCCGCTGTATAATGTTTCTACCCTCCTCTTCAAATTGAAAGTCAGAGGTACCAATGACCACTGATGCGCCAGAAACCGTAATTTTCAGCCCTCCCTACCCATCAGTGATATATGCCATGTTACGTCAACACTACATGGTTCATTCCATAACAGCAAAAATATATAAAAACGACAGTAATAGTGACGATCATGCCAATAATGATAATGATGATAATAATAAAAATAATGAGAATAATGATACTGATACTGATACTGATAATGATAATGAGAACGATAATGATAATGATAATGATGTTGATGATAATGATAATGATAATGATAATGATAATGATGATGCTAATAAGGATTATTATGATAATAATGATAATGATAACGACGATGATGATAATGATGCTAATAATGATTACAATGATGATACTAATAGTGATGATGATACTAGTGATGATATCAGTGATAGTAATGGTGATACTAGTGATAATAATGATAGTGATGTAATAATCATGACAATAGTAGTAATAACAATCATAGCAATAATCAGACTGATAAGAATCAGTAGGATGATAAGAATGACAAATAAATAAACAAACAAATAAATAAATATATAAATAAATAAATGAATGAATGAATAAATACATTTAGAAAAAAAACAAATAAATAAACAAACAAATACAAATAGACAAATAAACAAACATAAATAAAAAACAAACAAACAAACAAACAAACAAATAAATAAATAAATAAATAAATAAATAAATAACTACATAAAAATCAATAGATAAACATGAATAAAAACAAATAAATAAATAAACAAATAAGAAAAAATGAAAAACAATAAAATAAAAATAAATAAGTAGATAAATGAATAAATAAATAATGAAAATGACACGGACCTTCTTTCACTCTCATACTTCACACTGTATCGGATTGGTTGCCTTGGAGATGAAATAACCCACCTTCCAAACAAGGACTTGGGATTCACAACTGGAATCTTTCCGAAAAGTTATAGCAGGAATATGGAGAGAGAAAGAGATAACAACCCGACATTTGACTATTCTTGACATGATCTTCGTCTTCGTTTACTGGGGGGCACCCTACCCACAGTTAAACTGCAGGGCAGCTTTCGGGCAGATTCTGATGGCTGATCACGATTTTTGATATCTCGAGAATCTCCGCAATGGACTGGTTTATATACGCTACGAGAATTTTTGTTCTGCTTTCATTTTAGTGTTATTCACGTAAGTTACCATTTTCTCCTACATTTTTGTTCGTTTCTTGTCCCGGTTGCCCCAAGCGGCTTCCGAGCCCAGCAGCAGATCGTCTCTCTTCATCAACTAGGTTCTCGTCCTCAGATTGGATCGGTTTGGTTGCCTATCGATGCGAAGCAAATGTTTGATTTGGAGTGTAACGATTTTGATGGTTGGTAACGGAACGAACCCCGGAGAATGGTTTGGCCATGTCACGCCACACCCTAAAGTCTGGTGTTGGAAAATTGAATATGATCCATCGAATCATTCGTGTCAGCCTTCGACTCATCTTGGGAACGGATCCTGGGGATGCCTGTGCCAGGCAGCTGAATTGGAGTCTTACTGCATTTGCACACGTTAGTGCAACTACTTGTCGCAAGGCTCTGAAAATGCTTGTCATCCCATTTGTTTCAAGTTCTAGAAAGAAAAAATAAGGTACAAAAAGTTCGCGTTTTCCGCTTGTTCCACTTATACCACAATGAACGACTCAAAATCCAGCAAAGTCTCGGGTACCACCGCGTCCACGGAAGGTGCAGAAGATGCTCCTGTTGTTGTTGATGTCCTTCGGTCGGTGAAATTTCTTGGATCATTGTGATGACATCTCACGGAAAGATATTGAAAATACAGAACCAAACCATGTAACCAAACAAGTTGGAAATGTTGTTACCTAAGTCGGGTTTAAAAAAATTAACGCGCACCAATGCCACATGTTGTTGTTCAAACAGATGCCTTGGAAGTTTCCATCAAATCAACCACCATGAAGCTGGCACAAACGCTATTGAAGTGGTTGACTCACCAAAAATACTCTATCACCACTCAATTTGAAAACTAGCAGTTTAAGACCGTGCCCTCTTTTCTGGCCCAGTGTTTGTGGTCATGCTGTCACGTTTTCCATCAACAATGTCACAGTTTCAGGCCTGTTTTCATCTTTGAAATTCTTTGATGCTTGCCTCAGCCCCAATGTTCCAAACCCGGCGGGTTGCCGGAACCACGCTTTCTTGAAGGGGGAGCCCGCTTTGACTTCACAGAAACCAAGGTTGGAGCGTCCAAATTTGCAATGGAAAGATGTGGAGGTGTTTCTTGTATACATGCTACCTAAAAATTTATATACATATATACATATATATATATATATAAATATATATATAAATATATATATAANTATATATGTATATATATTTATTTATATATATATTGAGAAATTATATATATATATATATCCAAAAAACCTTTCTACAAGCAAATGTATCGCCCTATGGCTGGAAAAGCTAGTGTTGCTTTGAGCCAGACAGCGCATCGAAAAAGCACTGACTTAGATGGGAGGAAGGGCGCAGCCGCTTTGGTTCACACAGGTTCAATCCTGTTTGCAGCTACCACCATCCACTCCCACTTGCTCTGCAAGCAACACTTGGGCGGTGGGCATGCGCGTGGCGCTAAACAACATGCGCTGGCCTAATAGAGCTGTAGCTGTGTTGGATTGCAAGGGCCACAAGCCTGAAGGATTTCTGGGCCCACTTGCATTTTTGACCTCCTGTGAGTTTTCTGTCATCCAGGAAGCATTGACAGCTGGCAGACGCGGCTCCCACTGACTGACACTGTTCGAGGTCACGCAGAAATGTACATGCGTCCTTTTCAAATCCAGTCGGTTTTCTGTCATCTACAAAGAAGGAGTGTCACAAGAAAACGCTTTAACGCTCAAAGCAGCTAAAGTGATTGATGCAATGATTTTTCACCTTACAAAAGTCACACCCCAGAATCTCAACTACCTCCCCTGGCTGCCTCTTTGCTGAGATCTGTTTGAAGAGGTATCCAAAGTACCTGCCAAGCGCTTGGTAGTGACTCTGACTGGGAGAACACTTACAATCGGAGTGACAAGCATTCTGCGGGCCAAGCACATATACACCTTGCGAGAGAAGCTCAAGACGTGTAAGAAGACATGTTGGGATATACTTTCTATCTGCTGCACAAGGCAGCAACCAGATCAAAGTCGGTCCATCTACGTTTCCAACATGCTATACGACAGGCATACCACGGCGAAGGGTATTCTTCTTGAGCAAGATTGCCATTCGTTGTCGCACCTCGTGTGAATTTCAACCTGCTTGCGGCGCAGGCACAGATTGCAATGCCTCAACCCCCTCACGCTCAATGAATCAAATATCATCAAGGTGCTTCTGACAAGCACCACCATCTAAAATGCCACTCAGCTGGCATTCACCAGCAACCCACGCCTGAATTTGATGATGTTGAGGAACTTCCGGGCACCAGCCCTACAGAGCGACAAATGAATCGTCTTTGAAGAGACCCGGCGCTTTTTTCAAGGGTGTAGATACGCCAAAGGGGAAGGTTCTTGACCCACAAGTCTTTGATGATATCTTTTTTGCGCGGGTCTTGCCCTTTGGGCTTCATAGCGGAAAGGCACCAACAGAACTGGACGCGGAAAAGACTTCCCTCTTAAGATGTTAATAGCCTGTGCGGCGGATAAAAACCGCTGTGAGCCTTTCTTCAAGACCGCGGGAAAGATCCCGTGCGCCGGCCCAGTTGCTGCTGAGGAAGCTGACGTGGCACACTGACACAAACAAGCAAGCAGGCAGTCTATTGCTTTGGCACAGGCCCCATCCAGCTTGCTGCCACGGACTTGTAGTTGTCTTTATTCGGGAACGCCGCCCCTCGGCAAGCAAGTGGAGCGGCAAGATACAGTGCAACGACGCATCCACAGAAGGACCTCGTGAGTCTGGATCATACGAGCGTGCTTCTTCACATTGTTAAATTTGACATTTGCGTTGAAACATCCTTGCGGATGGTCTGGTTCAGCTTCTTGGCCGTCCGTGGCATTAGACACCAGGAATGAAAACAAGTAGGAAAACCTACCCTGATTTTCAAACATATGTTTGAATCGACCATGTACCCAAGCCTGTCACATGTCTCACGGCTCCAAAATTCAAACTTCCATTCTTACGCTGGCTCGTTTCCTGTCATCATTATAGGTTTTGTATATTTGATTAGTATGTACAAAGTCAAAAATATGTACAATAAAAATACCAGCATAGACCCCAGATAGCATAAACCAATTTTTGCGTTATCAATGTAGAAAAAGGTGTAACGGAGATCGGTGTAACACTTTGATTTACGTCATAGTAATGAGACTGTGTTTTTTTCTTCGCCTGCTTTGAGAAGCAGCGCAGACGAAGTAGTAGTAGTAGTAGTAGTAGTAGTAGTAGTAGTAGTAGTAGTAGTAGTAGTAGTAGTAATAGTAGTAGTAGTAGTAGTAGTAATAGTAGCAGTAGCAGTAGCAGTAGCAGTAGCAGTAATGAGACAATCTAGCACAGGAGGAGGCCCAGTGTTGGCACTGCCGGTAGCAAACGAGCAGACTCCACTTTTCCAAACACTCCTACAGAGGCATTGAATCCTCAACAAGTTCCCAGTGGTCCAGGCACTCTTCCGGATCCTCTGCTCTCCTCAAATTGGTCACCGCCACGGTCAAGTTCTCGGTGGCCCTGATCAAATCCTGACCAGTCTATTGCTCATGCACCAGCTACCCGTCCAATCGACGGCGAGGACGACGAGGATAGGAAGCCGGAGAGGTAGCTGAAGTCCAAGGTATAAGGCAATCCAAGCGACCAGCACGAGGTGGCAAGAGACGCAACGGACAGACCAGCCAAAGAAGGGGAAGAAAAGACTAGACCCGCCTTGCGAGGGACAAGAGAGGGACCAGGAAAGATCCCTAGCGGGGGTAAAACCGGACACGACAGTGTCCAGCCACATGTGCTTGAATGAAAAAACACCACACGCAGCTACTAAATGCATTTTATATGGCGTTACTTTCTTGAATCTAAGAAAAACGTACAAGATTTCAAAAAATGATGCTTTTTGTATTTTTAAAGGATCTGAAAACTTTGAAATATCTGCGATGTTTAAAATGTCTGAAATGCTTGCCATGTCTCAAATATCTGAAATGTTGGAAAAATCTGATTCGTGCTTCGTATACGTATTTTGATCGGAAAATGTGGATCCCAAGCGTGACTTTAACCACATATCGTTTTTGTGGATCAAAAGATAATCATGTCTTGGGGACATAATATCTATAGCAATGTTCGCGCCTGGAACGTGCTTTGGTCGTCAGTCTTTGAGTGGAGGAGTTCTTGTTGGGGTGCCATGATCGCTGCTGATGAAAATTCCAGTTCATCAACCCAATTCAATTCAATT